>LNAC01000185.1:658908-731877 GCA_002007465.1 Ailurus styani
AAAAAAAAAAAAAAAAAGATAGTCTTAGATTTAGATGACCCCAGGAATACCCTTGGGAGGGGAGGCTTTTAGAAAAAGTTGTACTTCCATACCTGCCAGAGTTGACGTTTGGGGATTGGAGTTTAAGGTTTTCTTGTTGGTCCTTCTTATTTTGAAAGTGTTGATTGATTCTGAATCAGATGCTTCATTTTACCAAAGTTAATAAAGAGAGCTGGTCATTTTTGGATTGCAGAAGTTTGATCTGGACGCCATTATTGAGGGTACCACCGTGAATTTAGAAATGAAAGACTGTCAAGATTATCAGGTTTCTCTATCTATACATCTTTCTGAAACAATCTCTGGCACTTTGACAAATCTATTTGTAAAATGAATTGTACTAACCATATGCTTAAGGTACTATTCATTAAAAAAACAAGTTGTCGTAAGAGATTATATTTCAAATAGTGCACAGATGGTGGCTACTCGAAGCTAAGTTGAGTCATCAAACAACGCCGAAGCCAAGAAATTAAAGAGTGAGCCAACAGTACCAGGCTGGCCACACCCCCATGGCTGCTTTCATTCCTCACGGTGAGGATGACCTGGTCAAAGATGACCTAGTCCATGGGCGCCTGGGTGGCTCAGTGGGTTAAAGCCTCTGCTTTCGGCTCAGGTCATGATCTCAGTGTCCTGGGATCGAGGCCCGCATCGGGCTCTCTGCTCAGCAGGGAGCCTGCTTCCTCCTCTCCCTGTCTCTCTGCCTGCCTCTCTGCCTACTTGTAATCTCTCTCTCTGTGTCAAATAAATAAATAAAATCTTAAAAAAAAAAAAAAAAGATGACCTAGTCCAGACACAGGAGGACCCCTCCCTCAGATCAAAGAGCAAGTGACATGCCCTTCAAAGACTGCATCCAATGCAATTGTTTGGAATTATGAGCCCAGCTCTGAAAAGATTGTTATTCAGGAAAAGGGTGTTTTATAAAATAAGAATAGCTTTGGAGGGAAAAAAGGAATGGAATTTTTCCTTTTTATAGGGTACATTAACCCCATTGTACCTTCAAGCCATAATCTTTTTATTACCTGCCATGAGTTAATAATGAAAGGTTATCTAGCCAGGTCAGACTAGCCCAAGTCCTGTCTACTTTGAAACTGTAAACTCTGCAAAAAAAAAGTAAACTCTGCATACTTAATTCCCTTCCTAGAAAACAAGCACTGTCATAAATATGGCAAAGGTGATAGTAGTCCTGGATGACTGTGTCACAAGTTAAGAGGAGCTTCAAAAAAAGTGTAATTAAAAGTTTCCATTAAAATGGCGCACGAGGGCACCTGGGTGGGTTACTCAAGTTAGGCGTCTGCCTTCGGCTCAGGGTCCTGAGAGAGCCCCGCATCGGGCTCCTTGCTCAGCAGGGAGCCTGCTTCTCCCTCTCCCTCTGCCTGCTACTCCACCTGTTTGTGCTCTCTCTCTCTCTCTCTCTGTGTCAAATAGATGAATAAAAATTCTTAAAAAAAAAATGGCCCATGAGTGGTAGAATATTACATTGGCAGGGCATTTGGAAATCAGTGTTATTCTGAAATCTCAGCTGACACATGGAGTCCCTGTCAAATTCAAAATTCAAAATTTTTGAATTTGTAAAACAAAGGCAAGGATGTTTGCCCAATTTCATTTCTTAATATTTTTAGATAAATCTGATTTATGATTTTTTTCCTGGCCATTCTCTGGGGTCCCGACATTTTATGGTACCCCTGGGACAGCACGTTAATGGAGTTGCACTGAAATTATTCAGCAGACTTTTGATCCGAGCTGCAGGGAATCTGAACAGTAATAGGAATGTCTTTTCCTTGTAACTCTATCATGGATTAACTAACTGAAAACCTTTCTAGGTTTTCCTGTGAGAAGGAATCAGAATCACAAAGTCATAGGCGGACTTTGGAAAGACTAAGCTCTTGATATGAAACTTAAATATTTCCTCCTAGTTCATCATCCTAAAGAGGTCAAGGGTCACCGAGAACATTGTACTCTATAGGCAAGCTAAAAATTCATCTTCAGTTCTTTTTTTTTTTTTAAGATTTTGTTTATTTATTCGACACAGAGAGAGATTACAAGTAGGCAGAGAGGCAGGCAGAGAGAGAGGAAAGAGGAGGAAGCAGGCTCCCCGCTGAGCAGAGAGCCCGATGTGGGCCTCGATCCCAGGACCCTGGGATCATGACCTGAGCCGAAGGTAGAGGCTTTAACCCACTGAGCCACCCAGGCGCCCATCTTCAGTTCTTTCTATGTGACCACAGCATGTAGAGTTGATACATGTCAAGCCTTTTTAATGACCAGCTAAGATGGCTATTTAGTCTGTTTTTCTATCATCAAAATGCTTTTAAATATACTTTTCCTAATGCAATTCATCCACCTTATGTAACAGTGCTTTCATGGAGTAGCAAATGTCTGAGTGTTTATCCAGGGTTGAGTCTGGCCTGTCATCACTCATCTCTAACTTGTCCTCTCAGTGTGCTAATCAGGATTTCTTTGAAGCCTGAGAGAAAGGTCATCTCATTAAGTGTCTTCTCTAGCCTTGGTTTGCACTTTTATGTGGTGGGAAATGGGAGAAAGTGGTAGGCAATGGGAGAAAGTAGGGCTAATGGATTTTTGCAGTGTCCTGAGGGCTTGAGGGTGGAAGCAGACAGCAATGGGGAGGCCCCATTGCTTGCATGCCCTCTGCACATAGTAGGCACTCTGAAAAGGTATATTGACTCCAGAAGATACCCCATGGTTTGAGCAGTGCTCCAGTGAGGCCTGGAAGGCCAAAGATGTAGTGATCAGTAGTTGCAAACTAGAACAAGGCTCAGATGTAGGGCCTGGGCTCATGGCCAGGACACCAGTCCCAGGAAGACTGTAAAAGCCAGCTAGGGAGCCTGATCCACGTCTCTGGGTGGGGACTAGCTTGTGAGTTATGGGAATATGGATAACTTAAGGAAATGAAACATAGTCCTTTTTGCTTATTAACTGCATGACCTTGAGCAAGTCA
Source organism: Ailurus styani (assembly GCA_002007465.1). Classification (NCBI taxonomy): domain Eukaryota; kingdom Metazoa; phylum Chordata; class Mammalia; order Carnivora; family Ailuridae; genus Ailurus; species Ailurus styani. Next base: position 661,898 of record LNAC01000185.1, read on the forward strand.
CTTACATTTCCTGAATTTCAGGGGTTCTTTTAGGTTTCTTTTATTATTTTAATTCTAGTACAGTTAACATACAGTGTTATATTAGTTTCAGGTATATAATATAGTGTTTCAACAGTTCTATGTATTGCTCAGTACTCAACACAATAAGTATACTCTTAATCCCTTCACCTATATCACTCATCTCCCCCTCACCCCCTCTGGTAAGTATCAGTGTGTTCTCTATAATTAACACTCTGTTTCTTAGCTTGTCTTTCTCTCTTTTTTTATCCTTTGCTCTTTTGTTTTGTTTCTTAAATTTCATATATGAGTGAAATCATATGGTATTTGTCTTTCTCTGATTTATTGCACTTAGCATTATATCTGCTAGGGCCATCCCTGTTGTTGCAAATGGCAAGATTTCATTCTTTTTTTTTTTTTTTTTTAATCTTTTTTTTTTTTTTTTAAGATTTTTTTTTTTTTTTTCACAGCGGGAGAGAGATCACAAGGAGGCAGAGAGGCAGGCAGAGAGAGAGGGGGAAGCAGGCTCCCTGCTGAGCAGAGAGCCCGATGCGGGCCTCGATCCCAGGACCCTGAGATCATGACCTGAGCCGAAAGCAGAGGCTTTAACCCACTGAGCCACCCAGGCGCCCAAGATTTCATTCTTTTTTATGGTTCAGTAATATTCCATTGGAATATCATGATATTCCAACATATATACACACACTGCATCTTCCTTATCCATTCATCTATCGATAGATATTTGAATTGCTTCCATATCTTGGCTATTGTAAGTAATGCTACAATAAACATAGCAGTGCATATATCTTTTCAGATTAGTGTTTTCATATTCTTTGGACAAATACCCAGTAGTGGAATCACTGGGTCTTATAGTAATTCACTCTATTTTTAATTTTTTAGGGAACCTCCATACTGTTTTCCACATTGGCTGCACCAGTTTGCATTCCCACCACTGAACAGAATAAGAGAGTTCTTTTTTCTCCACAGCCTTACCAACACCTGTTGTTTCTTGTGTTGTTGATTTTAGCCATTCTGACAGGTGTGAGGTGTTATCTCATTGTGGTCTTGATTTGCATTTCCCTGATGATGAATGATATTGAGCATCTTTTCATGTGTCTCTTGGTCATCTGTAGGCCTTCTTTGGAGAAATGTCTGTTCATGTCTTTTGCCCATTTTTTAACTGGATTATTTGTTTTTTGGGGTGTTGTGTTGTATAGTTCTTCATATATTTTGGATATTAACCCTTTATTAGATATGTTATTTGCAAATATCTTCTCCCACTGAGTAGGTTGTCTTTTAGTTTTGTTGATTATTTCCTTTGTTGTATAGAAGCTTTTTATTTTGATATAGTCCAGGATTTTGTTTTGTTTTTTCACCTGTTAAACGAGGATAATTATGGTGCCTTTGCTATTAGGATTTCTATTTCATCCAGGCCTCACTGGAATAGAAACCCATCAGAAATCAGGACTGCATGCTTTCTCTTGTGAGCCATGTAGTCTCTGTCATCTCAGAGTCCCCTCTTGCCTGTCTTTCTCTCTTCCTACTCCTTTTTTTTCTAGCATCCTCTGCCTACTCATCTTGTATATAGTCCCTAAGTTTATAGGTCAGACTACCCAACTCTTGGGATAGCGATGTCATGGTTGCCACTGGGCTGTGCACACCGGGCCACAGTGGACTAGCTGGCCTGCCCACCCTTAGTCTGAGCAACTGTGGATGGGGAGAATGAGCTCAGACTGGGCAATATAGACATCTGGTATCATCTTTTACAGACCTATTTTCCAGCCTGGAGACACCAAGCAGGGACCCGGTAATGAGAAATGGGCTCCAGGTCAGCATAGGCCTGGTAGCAAAGTTGTCTTGGTATTGAACCTCCTCTGTTACCGATGAGGTTCCTTATATTTCTTGGGCCTCCAACTCAGCATGGAATCAGTTGGTCCCCAAGACTTTCTGTCTGGCTTGAGCCTATAGATGGAAGTATCTGAAGTGTGAGGACCAGAAGCAACAGAAGCAAAAAGCTAGTGCCACAAAATATATTCATTTCCATGGAACAAAATGGTTTTAATATATTTTCTAAATGATCTTTAGGACCCTAACTAAAATGATCCAACATTTAGTTTCTAGAACAAACCATGTCATATGCTCCATCTCATGCTATGATCCCTCTATAAAAATGTATAAGAGGATACTTGAAAATATTATCTCAGATGGAAGGAGGGGATAACCCAGTCAGAAGGAAGTGTACAAGTCCCCTGTGTAACCATCGATCAGATACACGAATCCTCTCTTAACAATCCAGCTGGGCGCCTGGGTGGCTCAGTGGGTCAAAGCCTCTGCCTTCAGCTCAGCTCATGATCTCAGGGTCCTGGGATCGAGGCCCGCACTGGGCTCTCCGCTCGGCAGGGAGCCTGCTTCCCCCCCTTTCTCCCTGCCTCTCAGCCTACTTGTGATCTCTCTCCCTCTGTGAAATAAATAAATTAAATTAAAAAAAAAACAACACAACAATCCAGCTGAGTGGGAATTAGCCACTGCTGAACCCCTCCAGGTGCAGGGGACTCATTAGTACTCTTGAGTCTTTAACCAGCCCTCACTACCACCTCTGCCTTACACTGAGCCAAAGTCTCATGTAGCTTTTACCTATCAGCCCTTTTTGTGCCACTTGGTATGTAAAATCCGTCTAAATCCTTTTCTGTTTGGTTTGCACACAAATAGTAAATGACAGCTGTCATAACCCTGTTAATCTCATGTTCTTCAAGCTAAGTATCCTATTTCCTTTTCTTAAAAAGGTAGCAGAGAGCTCCTAACTTCCTTTGATTTATTTCACTGTGATTTATTTGATTTAACATATTTTAGAACCATATATTTTTGTCAGGAAGTATTCAAAAACATTAATTTTTAAATGTTTTTCCTACTCCAATTCTCTCAAAACTCAACAAAAAAGAGCCAAGTTGACTTAATTTCTATCATTTTCATTGTAAAGTCCTCTTTATAATGAAGACTCTGACCATTAGAATAGTAGGAGAAAATAAGAGAAAACAGGAACTGAGGTGTATGGAAGGCGGGGAAAACCTCTCTCCACAAACTAGATAATCAACTAATAAATATTTTGATTTGACAGTAATACTTCAACTCACATTCAGTTTCCTGGGTTTAACCACAAATTTCATTTTACCAATCATTTCCACCTGTTCAATCAGTTATCTCATAGGAAAACTGGGAGAATCAAATAAAGAATGTGGGGTGTTTTATAACCAAAGCACAAATTAAGGCACTTGTTTTTCATGATAAATACGCAGATTCAGTGACTGTATTTTCTAAGCACGCGCTAGTCAGTCCTGTACTCAGCACCTTCCTACTTGGTTCCATGAGCATCTCTGGGAGGCTAACATTTTTGCAGAAGAGAACAGAGGCTTGGGGTGATTTGCCTAAAGTCTCATAACCCGGAAGTGGTGACTTCTTTTTCCCCCTACCATGGCTATTGCAATTAAAGTGATAAAAGTTCATTGTTGACATTACTGTTACGAATTGATGCTATTAATATTTGTTCCTGATATACCACCTCTCAGCATTTTTCCACATATTCGTATCAATTAAGATCATTTTACTAACAAGAAAGCCCTTGGAAGGCACATTGAACAAGTCACCCGTGGACCTCTTTGTGGCTGGCTGCCTTTCCTTGCCTGCCCTCTGGTGGAGATGGTGACAAAAACAAGTGAGCCTAGAGCTGGCAAGGAGGACAAGGGACAAGAGCTTCCAGCACAGGCCCTCCCCTCCTGCCTCCTCCCGTTCCAGCGCACTTCCCTTGAATCACAGTCCGCTGGATTTCCCACTCTGCTTGAACCAACCACAACCTGCTCAAGCCCCTGTGACTGTAAATGCTCTTCCTTCTACATGGAATGTCCTCCCCCTTCCCCCAGCAAAATCCTAGTCCTCCGTTAAGGCCCAGCTCAGATATCACCCCAACTGACCCCCGTAACCTCTACACAGTAAGCAGACCCCTCTCCTAGTTCATCTTGGGCACTTTTGTTCATACTTTATTATAGCACTGTAATCATCTTGAAATTTCCATGTCTCTTCTCCACTAGACTGAGTTCCTTAGAGACCAGAGACCATGTCTTCTTTAGTATTTTGCCAGAGACTTAGAAGATACTTAATAATTGTTGGTTGGTTGAGTGAATGAAGGAATGAATGATTCTAAATTGGGAGAATCAAATTAAGTAATGAATGTAGACATGCTTCGTAAATGAAAGTACAAAGTTAGGTATTATTTCTATTGCTAATAATCATCTTCAGATTCAAGAATATACCTACGGAGACCTTGTAAAAGCTTGAAGTGGCTCTAGGTGTTCATCCTTCTTCCACCCTGTTTCATTCAGCACCTCTTTCCCATCTCTCCCAAGACAGAGTACAGTTGTCCTCCTACCACCCCTCAGCACCCCTGGATCCTTCTAGGCTCCTAATTTGACATCACCCACCACCCCACTCAGGCCTTTTTGTCCTCTATCCCTTTGCCTGGACAGCAATGGGCAAGAATCCTGTGCTTGCTGTGGCTAGTAGACTGGAGTTGAAATTATATGTTGCAGCAGAAAAGGAAGCTTTATGTTCTGTAACTGAATCATCTTGCTCTTCAGCCCCCATTCCCGCTGATGAGTAATTCAGCCTTATCTGACCAAAACAGTCCCTGGGGCCATATTACCTTCATTACGGTCAGAGCCTAAGTTCAGTGAGTTCTGATTCCGCTGGCCTCCTCCTTGCCCTTCCCTCCAAAGTAACCTAAGTCCTCAGAGGTCAGACTGTCACCCTGGCATTAAGGTGGGGTGGGGACATTCATGTCTGGTCCTTGTGCTGGTTTGTCCAGTCTTTCCTGTCTGTGAGTATCCTGCACTGGTACTTTGTTGACCTGTCATCGTGAAATCATTACCTTCTACGGCCTTATCTTCCCACCTCCAGGCTGACTCCGGACCACTGTTTACCCAGTACCTCCAGTTTCCCACAGGCAGGCGGGGACTCCTGAGTGCACAGATGCTTCGTTGATGGGGACCAGGGTCCATTGGCCCAGACTCCCTCACCCACTGCCGTTCTCTCTCAGGCACCAGCCAGAGCTGAGCTTCTCTAAAAGACCTGCAGCTTTCCTGGGTTTCATCCCAAAACAGAAGAAAATCCTTTTCCATCTGGAATTCACCGTAATTTCTCTGGGTGCTTATCTAACCCAGATTCAAGCCAGGAGGAAAACACAGACACTCATGTCTGACCTCCACCACCCCCATGCCTTCTCTGGAGCTTCCTTCCAGCACTAGAAGGGTTTTCTGTCTTCCCTTCTCTCTGCCAGGAACAACCCTCCTATCAAATCCTCTCCCTCCCTTGAATGTTTCACCTTTTCTTCTCTGGAGCAACATCTCTCTGCTTCATGGCCCAATGCTCACATAAACAAGCTCTTTGGGGGCACAATATGCAGGAAATATTACCAAAAAAATGTCACCTTGCTCTAAGTCGCTATTGTGCATCCCTTCCCAGAAGAAATCATATCACATCCTGCATGAAACTAAAGTCCCTAAAAATGGCTGGCTGTGGGTATTCTAGATACCAGAACAGAAGAGTGGGAGAAATGTCTTTAGTTCTCTGACCCTCACTCATCACCTCCAAGAAAACTGCTCTCTCCTGCAGGCATGAGGGCCTCCACTAGCAGGGTGTGTTGTGTGAACCCACCAGCAAAGCAAACAAACTGACAGAATCTGGGGAAAATAAACACATGCTGGCCTCTCCTTCCTGGGTTTGTCAGATTTGATTCTGCCTTGGTGAGCAACTCAACTGCTCTCCCACTCCGTGTTCCCTGAAGCCCTGCAGCCTACTACGGGCTAAAAGATCCTGCCATAAAACGGCTGTATTATAAGCCCAAACCCGAATATTGGCAGTCACGCAGGTGTTCCAGGCACTGCCCAATCAATGCCTGTGTAAATGGGTTAAAATCTCCGTCCTCATGTGTCGTCGGAGGGCTGTTTGGGGCGCTACCGGGCTGCTCGGTGGCTGCTGGGTAGCCTGGTAGGTGCAAGCGTGTCCCCTTGCTGGCAGGACGGGACGGCGCCACTGTGGATCGCGTCGCAGATGGGCCACAGCGAGGTGGTGAGGGTGATGCTGCTGCGTGGAGCCGACCGGGACGCCGCCCGCAACGTGAGTCTGAGCCACGGCCGCGGCGCGTGGGGGCTGGGGGCAGGGGACGGGTCGTGCATGCACCGGAGCAACACCATTCGACCCGGCCTGGACGTGCGGAGAAGACACGCCTTCATTTGGTCCGTAACTCCCGAGTTTTCTCCCGACCTCCACCGGCTCTTCAGCAGGAAAACAAAGTAAATGTCCGAGTCAGCTGAACCTTAGCAAATGCTGCCCACTCTCCCCAAGGATAAGATGTTTAATCCTCGGAGATGCTCCTCCACGTGAGCTGACTCCTGGATGAACCCGGGAGGAATGCTCGAGGTAGGAGCCCGGGTCTCGGGCTGTCCTTGGGGGTGTCCCTAGCGGCTGTGCGTGCGCGTGCACTGCGCCTCCTGCTGGCTCTGGACCGCAGGGCAGGTGGGGGCGCAGCCTCTGTGTTTTGGGGTCCAGCAGTGCTCCTGGGGCTCCACCTCGCCCGGCTGGAGACCCCTGCACCACATCCCCAGTGGCCTCCAGCTAGCAATGCTAATGTCACCTAAGTCTGCCTCAACGGGCCCCCTGGCAGGCCCTGTGGCCCATAGGAACAAAGGGCAGCTTGGGGAGACCCTGCTGCCTGACCACACTGTCCCATTTGCTTTTTGGGTTTGGTTTGGTTTGGTTTGGTTTTTACAGTGTCTGGCCTTTTCGCCTTAGTATTACCCTTGCTTATGTGACCAACCTCCCTTCTCCATGTCTGAGCCCAGAAAGGGGTAAAGACACATTCCTGCCTACTTCACTGTCCTCTCTCCCACTCTATCTTTTCTTCCCACATCTCTGAAACCAAAAAAGAAAAACCTTTTAAACTCATTTTCTTCCTGATTCTAGCTAACCCTTTAGAGCAGGCTGGGATAGTTCCTTGACTACAGAATTCTGTGAACTGAATCCTCCAAATACAGCAATTGATATGTAAAAGCAGGGGGGAAAGAAATTTGGAAAATCTCTTCCCAGGCCAAAAAGTGATGACAGAAGCTGAATATAAATTTTTGCATTTCTTTTTAACGGATTTCAATCTATCCCCTTCCTACTCACCACCTACCCACCCACAACCCCCACAGACAGATACCTAGGCAGAGTAGAGCAAAGTTGCATATAAGACAAAGCAAAAAGAAAAGCACATTAAAAATTTTAAAACAGTAAATACAGTTCAGTAATTATTTAAGTCCTTAAAAATAGTTTAACATTAATTTCCAAAGTCATGAACTGCATACAATGCCTCTTTGGTCCATCTGTGTCCTAAAATACATTTTTGATATTCCCCTCTCCCCTCACCCAGTGTTCTAAGGGACTAGAAGAGTCTGAATTCCCAAGTGGCAGGGTTCTAAGATAATAAGTCACATATTTTTCTAGCATTCTTTCATACAGAACTGAATATGCTCTAAAATTCTCCTAGATTAAGAGACATGGCCTTTCTCCTTTCACCTGTTCTGACAAACATATTCCCGGTTCTCAACTAACATTTCGCTCTTAGCCAGCACACATAGGTTAATAGTCAAATTTTCTTTTCCATTTTGTTAAGGATGGTACAACAGCATTACTCAAAGCAGCCAACAAAGGGTATAATGATGTTATAGAAGAGTTGCTGAAATTCTCACCCACCCTTGGCATTTTGAAGGTAAGACTTAGGGAGTAATTTTACCAATCTGTAAAAGAGAGGTTAAAAATTAAGAAGCCCATACCTGAGGACTTCAGGAGAAGCTGAGAGTGATTCACATGGTTAGTTGCATTCTTGAAAGAACTTACTTACAATTTCTTCATGTTGGAGATTCATGGGCACTGGTTGAAATGGCAGGGTGGTAAGAAGAATGAACCAGAGTCTGTTGCTACTTAGTTTTCCAGGAAAAAAAAAATAGTAGGAATTAAATCACTACCTTGGAAAGTAAACTATCTTGAGATATATATATATATATATCATAGGACTAAAATCTTCCAGAATTCATGAAACACATGATTTGTGTCCCATGAAACACGGGGGACAGGTGCTCATGTTTCTTCCCTTTATTATCTGGAGGAAAGAACCACATTATTATCTTAGGTGAAAGAAAATAAGCCTCACATATCTGAACACCTCAAAGAATGTGTCATTCTGGAAAGCTGGGTCTCCCAGGAAGCAGAGCCCCAAAACCCTTTTTTTAAATCTTAACCACTTGAGACTAAGATATTTCTAAATTATAGTATATACTAGGGGTTGGCAATTTTTTTTTTAATAAAGGGCCAGGGAGAAATATTTTAGGCTTCATGGGCCATAGAGTCTCTGCTGAAACTGTTCAACTCTACTCTTATAGCATGAAAGCAGCCATGGGGGGCAAAAGATGAATGCATTCCACTAACACTTTGTTTGTGGACATTGTATTTCTGAAATTTCATATTTTCATGTAGTACTCTTCATTTTTTTTAAACTCTCAGCTTGCCGGGACATAGAAAAACAGGTGGCCGGCTCGATTTGGCCCATAAGCTGTAGTTTGCAGACCCCTAGTATACACTACTGTTTCCTTAAATTGAGGACAGGAAACCTCTTCTGAACTTGAACAGTGGCTAGCACTTAGTCCTCAGGCTTTATTGAAAAGTCAACCTGTCCTTGAATGATCCCAGAGGCTTTTTTGGACACGCTGTATCTGATCTTTATATATTTAGGCTCTATCCTTGTGATCGGCTGATACAGGACTGCTGTCAGAATGCTGGCCCCTCTCTCTGTCCTAGTGAGCACCTTCTAATCTTCCCTGAGCTTGGAAACCAGGAAGCTACATTCATTAATGTTTGTAAAGTAAGAATAAATGGTCTATGAAAGGGAGCTCTATGAATAAAAGAAATGAGCTTCAGAAATGGACTTTGTAATCCCTAGTCTCGTTTCAAAGAGCTCTTTTTCGGCTTGGTATTTTATTCTTAGCCAAGTTGCAAATAGATGAAGTTGACAAGATGGTGAAGATTTAGATGGGTGAAATGTCACCAGACAAGTGAGCTGTCATACATATTATAAAAGTGAACATGCTGCTTTGGAAAGCAAAATGCTACTTTGCTGGAATTTTTCTATGGGCATTACATTTTATTCTTTTATAAAATAAGAAAATGGTTTATTTATTATTATAAAAAATAGCTAATGTGGACACTAAGCTTGCATTTAGATGCTACTTGTAGACATAGGCACCTTCTGGAACAGATGTCATGTGACTGCCCATCTTTCTTGTATCAGGCTTATTATATTCTCTCCTCCCAGAATCTGGCTACGTGCTGCACATAGATGCTTCCTTAGTTCAATAAATATTTGCAGTAGATTTCATAAAATGTCAGCAGCCCACCCAACGGGCCCCTTTCATGTTCAAGAATGCTCCGCACCAGGGCGTCGGGGTTTCCTCACCTCATGTGCTCACACACTGTAAGCCCACAGCGGTGCTCGAACCCACCTGAGTGCGTGGAGAGCAGGTACTGGGCTGACAGGTCGGCCTGTTGATTTACCAGCCATTTCTCCAGCCTCGCTGGAAGCCAAAAACTATATATGTTGTCCTTGAAGAAAAAACAAAATGTTTGGCATGGCAGTATTGCTTTTGCTGCAGCAAGTTCTAATACATTTAAAACTGACGAACTGATCATGAAGTCACGTGCACCCTGGGCCAGATTTCTTGTTTCACTTGCCAAAGGACATTGGCAGTGTTTGCGCAGACCGTCTGCCGAGGACCTGAGGACACTCTATTAGATGCTGACGTGTCCTGGAAAGGGACTGTGAGGAAGAGCAAAGCTCCGACCGAGCCTCCTCCCTCAGGCTGGGTTATGATGGAAGCCAGGCTCGGTGCTGATGGCCGTGAGCCCCCTCCTGACACACTCTGTCCTTCTCTCCTAGAACGGGACGTCGGCCCTCCACGCAGCAGTGCTCAGTGGGAACATTAAAACAGTCGCACTGCTCCTGGAAGCAGGGGCGGACCCAGCCCTGAGAAACAAGGTACGGGCCTTTGCCTCCCTATCTTTTAACTCCTCTGAGCACCTGTGCAAAGGGATAAGGCAGTTTCTGCCTAAGCCACGATAACCCGTCCCGTGCCCCTGGGCCAGATTCTTTCACTTGCAGAAGACCGTTGGCAGCGTTGGCAGTACTTACATGGCCCCTTCCACTGTGTGCTGCTGTCCTGAGGATGCGACTAGGTGCTGACGGGCCTTCGAAAGGGACGGTGAGGGAGAGCACAGCTCCAACAGGCATCTCATCACTCAGGCTGCCCCCAGCCCTTAATTTCATACCTGGGCGTCGTGAGGGCATGCGAGGCTGTCGGGAGGTAGGAACGAGCAGTGTCTCTAGACCCAGAGAATTAGGCTAAAAACCCTGTATCTATCGTCAGTGGTTGTGGGCTAACAATGGTGCAGCCTCCCAGGACGGGGTGGGGAGTAGTAGTTGCAGGGAGTAGAGTTTTGGGGTTCTATCATCAAGGAAGTAGCCTAAGAACGTCCCCATTCTGGTAGTTTATTGCTATTCTGCATGCATCGGACGTGCGTATCTTGACAACTGCCTGGGGGAAATGCTGTTCTCCTGTTAACAGGACTTGGCACAGCTATTCCAGACCAACCCATACTTTTTATAGGCCAAGATCCTTAGTTTACAATTAAGTCAAACGTGGAAGTGGGAAGATGCCCAACGCCCATTTTTTCCTATTCCACATCTGCGTGGACCATCAAGTGTAGAACCTGGGGGCGGAGAGCAGCGTAGGGAAGGTCTTGAGAGAACACTAAACTATGAACTTTTAAAGGAGGAAGTAGGAGCTGGGCTTATCCATCAAGGAAGGTATGAACAGCAGTTTTCACTTTATACTTATATACTATCTGAGCTTTTATAAGTATGTAGTGCTGTGTTAATTTTTTTAATAATAAAAGCAAACACACAGAACCTTTTTCATGACATTTTGGAAAGGAACCATTAAGAGGTGCAATTAGACAACATGCCAAGAGTCTCTTTTATTTTCATTTTATTTAGCATGTGGAGTTATTATTTCCTTGTTCTTGCCATTAGAGTGCTTGAAGACGAATACTTCTGCTTATCTCTTCCTGAGATACTCCAATTTGTTTTCCATTAGCTGGCCTGGCTGTGTGATAAGGCAGCTGAAATCAGACTTGTGCTCTTATCTTTAGACCCTGGACACAGACTTCCTTAAGAGATCGATCTTTCTTGCTAAGCCATCCAGTAGCTTATGGAAACTGAAACAACATGCAATTCTTTGTTTGTCTCCTGGGATTTCAGCAATAATGGTTATGGGGAATTTCTGGTGACCAAAATGTTGGACTTTGGCTTGTCCCTTAAGCTACTCTTGAATATATAGAGATAGAGAGAGATTGCTCATGCTGGAGTTTCACACACCAGCAGCCCTTAGAGAGCTGGGAGTCGTTGCCAGGGAGCCCCACCCCCACCCCACCCATCCACCAGCCACCCCAGAGAAGCCAGCCTCCTAGAGACAGCTCTAGAAGCAAGGGTATTGGGATCTGGGCAGCTCCCCAGGACTCTTGAAGGGGGTATTCTTCGCCTTCATTCATTCAACACATACTGAGTATCCACTAGATACCACGCACGGTGCTGTGTACTGGGGAGACAATGGTGAATGGAGTTCCCATTGTCTCTGTCTTCAAAGAGCTCAGAGTTTACTGAGGAATAAAGACAAACAAGAAATTGCAGTACAGTGACAAGAGCTGTCATCCACGAAGTAATGAATGCTACTAGAAGCTTCCCAGAGGAAGTGACTTCTAAGCTAATACAGAAGCAATCTTCTGCTACAGGGGTGGAGTTCTGTTCTGGGACTGCGAAGCAGATGCCTCAGGAGAGGGTAACCTTCAGCCCTGAGAGCCACTCTCCACCCTGTCGCTGTGCCCATGGGTGCAGGCCCTGTGTTCCCGATATTCCCAACTGAGGACTCGGAACACAGCCTCTCCCAGGAGCAACTGGAAAAGAGAGTGTTTTGATGCTGTGGTATCATGAACATGGGCCTGTGGTCCTGCCCCATAATGAATAAGATGGCCCTTGGGGGCTAGCCTGGGCACTAGCTGTCACAATCGTCCACACAACCTCAGCAACCTGAGAATTCAGTGAGGACCAACCTGGAGAGAGGAGGCATGAGACCAGGTTTTTAGGACTATATGGATGACACATGGAATAGGATTGTGTCAAAACTTTACGACAGAGTTTGAGGATATAAGGCCCTTTTTAATGATAAAGTTTACACATGGGAACCGTAACTCAGGAAGCTTATAGATAAAGTACAGCTTCTTAGATCTCCTCTTCCTCCTAACCATAGAGGATCCTCTGGCTACCTGCCAGCCTGCTCACTGAGGACCAATAACCCACGTGAAACAGCTCTGTTATTCCTGAGTACACTCCGAGCCTAGACGGAGCTTACGTCTGTCTACCGGGAGCATTTCTGTGCGGGTCCAGGCATTAGGCCTGTACGATGTCTCTTCCTGAGGAATTCATAGTAGAATCTGAAGGCTCTAGAAGGGCCTCTGGTCTACAGGAACATAGCATAGTCATCTCCTGCCCAATGCCGTCCAGCATCAGTATCAGGGGTCCTCTGTGGCAGGCTGGGGGCAGCCACAGGACATGCTGTGCGGCAGACCAGACATGCTGTGCGGCAGACCATTCGTGGCGAACATAATTCCCGGCAACTCCGTGCATAATTCCCAACAAGTGAGATCCCAGCTACCATGTCAGAGTCAAAGAGCAGGGCCCAACCGAGAAGGCAGAAACTTCAGGGACTTCAGGAGTTTCACCTAGGATCAGGGTCCCAGATGAAGGGGGACGGGGGAGGGGGGGTTCCGGGTGTGGCTCTGGGAGGAAAAATATGTGAGGCAGGTAAGATCTGCATCCAAGCCCTCTCCCCTATTCTGGGTGCCCTTCTACCCTTTAACTGCCTCCCCTGAAATCCCAAGAACATCCCATGACTCATCTATAACAACAGTTCTCAAAGTATGGTCCATGGACCCCTGAGGGCCCGCAAGACACTTTCAAGAGGTCTGAAAAGTCAAAACAATACACTTAATAATACAAAGATGTCATTTGCCCGTTTCACTTTGCTGACATTTGCTCTAGTGGTGTAAAAGCCATGGTGGGTGAAATTGATGTGCCCTTACACCTCCCAGCAGGGGTATAAACCATACCAGCAAATAAGCACTAATATTAATGAAGGTGATCTTTGGAGATTGTATGACCCAATCTGTCCACATTTGGAAAATCTGCATAACTCATTGAACTATTTTCCATTGACCAGTGTGTGATGTTACAAATCATACATGGGGGAAAATTCTAGCTGTAGATAGAAAGATGTATGGATTTTTAATGTAAAACTGCATTGATACGGTTTCAGATTCCACACTGCAGTTACCTTTAAGAAACTATCCCTTGCTTAGTATGAGTGTAGCTTCAAAGAAGAGTATCTCCAATGATCTGAAAAGGCTGTTAAAATGTTTCTCCCTTTTCAAACTACCTGTCTGTGCCAAGGTGAATTTTCTTTATGTGCTTTAACCGAAACAACGTATCACGATAGTTTGGATACAGAAACAGACAAGAAAATCTAAATGTCTCCGATTAGCTACACATTCAACAAATAGGCAAATCTATTAAACAATGCTACTCTTGTCACTAGCTTTTTCATTTTTGAAAATGTGGTTGTTTTTTCGTGTTATTTATGTTACCCTGTAATGCATTTACGATTTTTAATGAATTGAGGTATTTTTAAATGTTCTTCCTTTCATTTCTAAGAAGTTAAAAGCAAAAGCTCATTGGGATCCTCAATAATTTTTAAGAGTGTAAAAACATCCTGAGACTGAAAAGTTTGAGAATCACTGCCCCATAACGTTGATCTCATGGGGTAAGGACTCACTCATGTAATAAATGCATAAGGAATGTGTCTCAGCAGCATGATGAGAAGAAAGGCCATTCAGTGAAACCTTAGGCTCAGGGAGGACGTGGTGGCCACAGAAGCTGTTCTTGACCAGGTATCTCTTACTATCTAAATGTTTCCTAATTCTGTTTTCTGAACAGATACCTGTCCTGAGTCTCAAGTCCTAGTGGACCCACTGCCCCATACTAATTAAATGTGAAACATCAAATTTAACATTAACAGTATTTATTGAGCAGGTACTAGATGCACATGGCATTGGGCTGGAAATGAGGATACAATGACTAATCATACATGGACCCTGGCCTCCAGGAGATCAATGTACTAGAGACATGGCTTAGAGAGAAAAATAACTCAACAATGAGATAAGAAAATAACAGGTGATTTTTACATGATTAAAGGAGATTTAAGGCCTTAAAACAAGAGTGAGTTCAGTGGGGTTTTTCACCAGCGGAGGAGCACGTTTGGGTCAGGGGCCCCTCTTTGGAGTCCCTAAAACCATCCCAACAGTGGGAATTCACTAATGCCTGTCTTATCTTCTTTCAGGCCAATGAACTTCCAGCAGAACTAACCAAAAATGAACATATACTGCGTCTCCTCCGAAGTAAAGAAGGACACAGGAAGAGCTAACTTATTCCCATATTCAACTGAAAGATAGAAACCCTAATCACATTGTCCAAAAAGAAATTGCTTTTCAGGTATTGTTGGAAATTCCTCTAAGCAAGGAAATGCCCAGAATGCCCACCCGGGGTCTCTGACCAAGGAGAGCTGGGCTCTGTGCCCCGAGTCAAGAACAGAAAGACTCAGGGACCCCTTGCTCTCACTTAAGTGGACTTCTCACACTGGTCTGTAACCGGTGGCGCTGTGGGGCCTGGCGGATTCGTGGAGTCCACAGAAACTCATTTTAAACCACACTAAGTTGGGTCTCTCAGTTAAACTCTTAGAATTAAAACATAGAAGAGGTTTAAACAAGGTGACGAGAGCCTTTAAAAGACTAAAAGTCTGATCTTCAGTGAATCAAAGCACTTCTGCTTTTGCGTTAATTGTAAGTGTGCTAAAAGATATAGCTCCCTCATATTTTACACATAGATGTATGTCGTTCCAGTGTAAAATGTTTTCTTCTACCCAAAGATCGTACCGTTGATTCGGAAGCAACGATGTGTAAATTCACATCAAAGAACCACTTCTGACATTCCACCATGTGATTTTCCAAGATGGACTGCTGAACTATAAAAAAGACAGATTGTTTATTTGCGAGGTGATCCTCGTCTCATTCCTAACACGTAAAAAAAAAAAAATCATTTTTACCTAGAATCAGTATTGTAGGTATAGTAGGATGTGCATGGCAAATTTGGAAACTCAGAAAATTACAAACCACAGGTAATTTAGGCTTGTCTCTTTGAACTTTTATTTTGGTTCTCTTGTTGGGAATCCACTTCCCATGCCGTAACTAAGTAGACTTAATATGCTGTGCAATCCTCTTGCTTGACACAATGCCTTTGAGGTCCTTGGATAAAATGTGACATATGCAAGTACAATATGTTGCTATTTTATTGCAGGAGTATAAGTAATAAAAGACTGTTATTAGTATTTAATAAGTGTTCATCTATGCATGTTCTTGAGCTGATTGATTCCAAAAAAGAAACCAGAGTTTTATTGAATTATTCCATGGAGGGCAGTCAAAATTTATGTTCAATGCAGTTTATAATCAATAGTGTCTAAATGCCTCAGTCAGTGCCTAATTGCACACACACAAATTAGACCATCTTTCTATAATCTACCATAATAAACGCTGATGGTATTTCTGTTATTTAAAGCTTCTTTAGTTTTCTTTTTTTTCTTTTTTTAAGATTTTATTTATTTATTTGAGAGAGAGAGAGAGATCACAAGCAGGCAGAGAGGNCCTACCATAATAAACGCTGATGGTATTTCTGTTATTTAAAGCTTCTTTATTTTTCTTTTTTTTTTTTTTTAAAGATTTTATTTATTTATTTGAGAGAGAGAGAGATCACAAGCAGGCAGAGAGGCAGGCAGAGAGACGAGGAGAGGAGGAAGCAGGTTCCCTGCCGAGCAGAGAGTCCGATGCGGGCCTCGATCCCAGGACGCTGCGATCATGACCTGAGCTGAAAGCAGAGGCTTTAACCCACTGAGCCACCCAGGCGCCCAGCTTCTTTAGTTTTCATTTCACATTCTGTTCTGGTTTCCAGCCAATGTTCTATGTAAAGACATGTTAAGGTGGAAGGAAATGCAGTCCCCAAAGTTTTTTTTTTTAACCAACTTGCAGTGGTACTAAAAGCATTATCTTTAAGTCAGTAAATGATGGAATATAATTTTTGAAGTTAGAAGATATTCTCTTAAAGTTTGTTATGATCAATAAAATAATCAGCAAAAATCAGCTAATTTAAATCAGTATCACAAGCAAGGGCAGTAATGGGCAAGCCACAGAGTTCCCAGAGAGTCTACAGCCTGACTAACTATGCAACAAGTCTGTAATCTAATTTGGGGACAAAAAATTAGGAAGTTCTTTCTATATTGCTAAAATACCCGGATAGAAACATTTTAGTAGCTAAAAAGCAGTGCCAATTTCCTTACCAACTTCCTTTTACTTAGGAAAATAATACAAATATACTTTCTCCCATGGGAATTTCATAAAACTAGGTTCATTTTGAAGAGGAAAATACTATGGCCTTAAATCCTTTCTATTTTTCCCCCTTTGTTAGTCCTTAGGCCAAAACTGGTTGCTCATCACTGATATAAATCAAAACAGTATTATGGACACTGATAACAAAGTTCCAAAAGACAAAATGGGTTGAAATCACAAACTCAATGTTTTCACTAAGGTGTGTTGTCCTTGACCTATTGTTTTAAGTGGAAAATGTTCTTGATCAATTTTAGGGCCATAAAAATGAATCCAGTAGCTTCAACAGTGGAGGTTTTCCTTCTGTAAGAGGTCTCTAGCTTAGAAGTGTCACATTTGGTCTGGATGAGATTGTGACATTATCCATAGCAGGGAAGATGATTATATTAACTGCTCACCAGTGACTGAACAAAAAGTCTGTTACTTGAAGTAAAATTGCATTTATTTGGCACACAGGTAGATAGTCCTTATTTTTTTATGATTCTTATTTTGTTAATCTAATTCATAATTCAATGAGCTCTGTATCCTGAAACAGAACTAGCAGTTCCTATGCAAATCATTTGTTAACTGAACTACAAAATTTTCATTACATCCATTTGTTTGATGACATATTCCATGTTATAATTCAAAATAAAGTTACTGTACTATCCAACTTGCCTTTGCTGCTTGTTCCAGTTTGTTTTTAATCAGAAGTTAGTGATTTCTTTTTTTTAAAAGATTTTATTTATTTGACAGAGAGAGAGAGATCACAAGTAGGCAGAGAGAGGGGGGAAAGCAGACTCCCTGCTGAGCAGAGAGCCCGATGCGGGGCTCGATCCCAGGACCCTGAGATCATGACCTGAGCCAAAAGCAGAGGCTTAAACCACTGAGCCACCCAGGTGCCCCAGAAGTTAGTTATTTCTATGTGATTTTTAATAGCATGGAATTTCAGAGTGAATAATTATGCTTTGTCAATAAATATATTGATATTTTGATATATTGAGTAGACCTTTAAGCTTTATGATTTTATTATTTCGACTGTGGAGAACTTTTGTAATAATCCCACAAAGTTTCTCATTCAGACACAGATTCCTGGGAGAGTCACGGAAGATACTGAAAACAGAAACTTTGACTTGTACACTGTGATGATTCAATATCCATAGGCATCGTGGAAGGATTCACCCCATCTAGTTAACACACCCATCACCTCATATACTGATCTGTGTGTGTCTTAATTTCCATTTTTATTGCCTGTGCTGCTGCTGGCTCTTCAGTCCGGTGCAGTGGCTTTGTTGTCTGCAGTAACTAATGGTTTTTGCACAACTGTAAATACTTGCAGCAATAACAGGTATCTGGAGAACTCCATGACCATTCTGGCTTCCTCCCCTGCTGCCCCCACCCTTGGCAACCACAAGAAAGCTTTGTCTCATCTGTCTCCCACATGGGAGACCAAGTCAGAGGACAAGAGCACCCCCAAATGGCAGGCTACTTGGGATCCCACAGAGATGCATTTCGGGGTGGGCCTGCACTGCAGATTGGAGGGGTAAGAAACTGAAGTCTTGATTGCACAAAGTGGTTTCAGGGCTAGAACTGGCTGAGCCTCAGTGACCAAGTGCAGTCTGTGGATCATGAATAACAGCAATAGAAACCAAAGGATTGTTATGTGCTAAACACTTTACATAGAGAATCTCATAAAAGTTTGTATGCATTTTCTCATTTACCCCTGACAGCACCGCTATGAAATAGGCATTATCATTATCCACATCTTGCAGCTGAGGAAACTGGCCTTGAGAGAGAACCTCCTCCTAACGTTGGCTTGTTGCTGTTCTCCAGTCTTGGGGATTTGATTTCTGTAGCAGATGAAAGCAAGGGGAGTAATGCCCAGATGCAGTCACAGTTATAGCCTCAAGGCAATGAGGGTGGTGAACACAGGATATGTGTGTGTGTGTGTGTGTGTGTGTGTGTGTGTGTGTTTAATATTTAGAGGTAGAGGGACACCTACCTGGCTTAGTCTGTAGAGCATGTGACTCTTGACCTCAGGGTTGAGTCTGAGCCTCACTTTGGGTATAGAGATTACTTTAAAAATAAAAAAAATTTTTAATTTAAAAAAATTTTAAATTTAAAATTTAGAGGTAGAGCTAATGATAACTGGTGATTAGTTGAACATAGAGATCAAGGAAAAGAGAGTTAGGATTACACTAAGATGTGACAGGGGACCCTAGGACCTACCCTAGGTTGGGTGATTTGCTAGAAAGACTCCCACGGCTCATCATGGGGTCATATCCATGGCTAGGCTTACAGCAAAAGGATATATAACAAAATCAGCAAAGGGAAAAAGAAATAGAAGATGGAGGGAACTAGGTACAAGCTTCCAAGTGTCCTCTTCCAGTGGATTCCCACAGCAGGAGCTCAATTCCTCTTGCAATGAGACATGGCAACATTGGTAAGTGTTGTCTGTGGGGGAAGCTCATCAGAGACTTACGCAGGCTTTCAAATGGGAGCTGGTCGCATCGGTACCCTCTACCTAGCATTTACTAAAATTCCAGACTTTCAGAAGGAAAACAGGCATTCAGCATAAAACATAGTGTTGGGTACAAACAGGTTAGACACAGTGAGCCATTGTCATTTAGGGAAGGCTTTAGATCAGTGTAGGGAATGGTTTATTAGTCAAGTCCCCAGAGGCCAGCCAGTGGTCAATGTCATAAGCAAAACTTTCTAACCTTAGTAGTCTTGGGTCTGCTATGTTAATTCTTTTCCACACCCAAGATTTACATGGTAGATGGTGACAATAATGGTGTTAGAAAAGCCCAACTGGGGTGGGGACAGAGAAAGAGAGAAAGGATCTGGACAAGTTCAATTTAAAGAATGTGTGATATAGATTCCAGAAGGCAGTTGGAAGCGGCGCCTTGATGTTTAGGACAAGGCTGTTGCTACTGATTCAGGCATCATGGGGTGAACGAGGCCCCCAGGGAGACTCTGGGGAGACAGGGAAAACCTGAGAAGCAATTTTGAAGGATAAAGTGCAGTCAGCCAAGGAGATGAGCTGAAAGGGACAGGAGCAGGAAGTGAAACACACATCAAGGGAGGAGAACATCCAAGGAGGCGAGGAGAGCGGGCAACAAACCCCGTGCGGTGTGACCACGTCACACGAGGGCTGACAAATTCCAGACTTCTGCTCCACAGCTTGGCTCTTGGTGAGCTTGTTCAGCCATCAGAGAACTCTAGCCCTGACTGGGAAAGGACAAGGATGGCGACTGGTCAGGACTAGTGCTAATGTTTAGTGGAAATAAATGGTTGTCTAGAAATGATTCTAGTTGTGATTGGCAGAATTGCATTTGGGAAGCCAATCCTAACATTTTCTAGGAATTGCTGGTGTCTATCAGAGAGCACTGCCTCTGCTTTGTCACCAAGAAAGAAAGTACGGGCATACCTCAGAGATATTTTACGTCCTGCTCCAGACTGGGCGATAAAGTGAGTATCACAGTAAAGTGAGTCACGTTAATTGTTTTGTTTTCCAATGCACATAAAAGCTATGTTTACATTACACGGTGATCTATTACGTGTGCAATAGCTTTATATTTTTAAAAAACAGTGTACATGCCTTAATTACAAAATACTTTATTATTAAAAACTGCTAACCAGCATCTGAGCTTTTGCTGCTTGATCAACTAAGTTTACGTAACATTCTAAATCCTTTGTTGTCATTGCGATGATGTCCACAGCATTTTCACCACACATAGATTCCCTCTCAAGAAACCACTTTCTGTGCTCGTCCATAATAAGCAACTCCTCGGGGCACCTGGGTGGCTCAGTTGTTAAGCATCTGACTTCCTGGGATCGAGCCCTGCATCAGGCTCCTCACTTGGCGGGAAGCCTGCTTCTCCTTCTCCCACTCCCCCTGCTTGTGTTCCCTCTCTCACTGTGTCTCTTTCTGTCAAATAAATAAAATCTTAAAAAAAGAAAAAGAAAAAGAAAAAGAAACAACTCCTCACCCATTCAGGTTTGATCATGAGCTTGCAGCCATGCAGTCACTTCTTCAGGCTAAACTAATGCTGGTTCTCTTGCAATTTCCTGCACATCTGCAGTGACTACCTTCACGGAAGTCTAGAACCCCTTCAAGTCACCCATGGGGGTTCTTCCAAACTCCTGTTAATGTTGATATTTTGACCTCTTCCCATGCATCACGAATGTTCTTAATGGCATTTAGGATGGTGAATCCTAACTAATGATGTACTGTATGGTGACTAACAATAATATAAATAAACAAACAGACAGACAGACAAAATGTCCATGTTATGTACACCTGAAACCAACATAACACTGTAGGTTAACTCTACTGGAATTAAAATTAAAAACAATAAAAAATAAGAATGAAAAAAAATAGAATGGTGAATCCTTTCCAGAAGTTTTTCAATATACTTTGCCCAGATCCATCAGAGGGAATCACTATCTGTGGAAGCTATAGCTTCATGAATAGTATTCCTTCAGTAATAAGACTTGAAAGTCAAAATGACTCCTTAACCCATGGGCTGCAGAATGAATGTTGTGTTAACAGGCATGAAAACCACATTCATCTTGTTATGGAACCAATGTGCACCTACTCTTTGGTGAGTTATAGACAGAAACTACACCCGGTGGGGCTCCCTCACAAAGTCATCTTACTTTTAATTGTACAAGCAAGGAGATCATGTGGAATAACTCTCCAAACAGGGGTGAGCAGACTCATTTTATGAGGACGTGGAGGGGGGCAGGGTGGACTATTCCGAGGAGATTTTAACATTATAATAAAGATGACAAAGCTGAGGAAACTTGGTAGGGCACTTTCTGATTCATCTGAGCATGCATGGTCCTGAGATCTATTCAAATGTTTCTCTTCCTGTTCCAGCAATTTGTTGGTTAGTTTCTAAAAGATGAAATTGATAGTTAGAAGCTTCTAGGAGTTTCCTGAGTCCAGGGGGAAAGAGGGGTCATGCCAGTGACAATCTCATGGTCCATCATGACTTCTTGGGTAACCAGATGCTTTGCCAGTGAACAATAATATTTTTAAAGGAACATTTTCTTTCTTTCTTTTTTTTTTCTTGGAGCAGTAAGTCTCAACAGCAGGCTTAAGATATACAATAAATTATGTTGTAAACACACACACCATCATCCAGGATTTGCTGTTCGGTTTCTAGAGCAAAGCAGAGTGATTTAGCATAATTCTTTAGAGCCCTAGGATTGTCAGAATGGTCAATGACATTGGCTTCCACTTAAAGTCACCAGCTGCAGTAGCCCCTAACAAGACAGTCAGCCTGTCCTTTGGAGCCTGGGGGCCAGGCATTGACTTCTCCTGTCTAGCCATCAAAGTCCCAGATATCATTTTCTAATATAAGAATGTTTCATCTACATTGAAAATCTATTGTCTAGTGTAGTCACCTTTGTTAATGATCTTAGATCTTCTGGTTCACTTGCTGCGGCTTCTCCATCAGCACTTGCTGCTGCTTCAACTTGCACGTTGATGTCATGGTAGCAGCTTCTTTCCTTAAACCTCATAATCCACCCTCTGCCAGCTTCGGATTTTTCTCCTGCAGCTTCCTCACCTCTCTCAGCCTTCACAGAATTGAAGAGAGTCAGGGCCTGGCTCTGGATTAGGCTTTGGCTTAAGGGAATGTTGTGGCTGGTTTGATCTTCTATCCAGACCACTGGAACTTTCTCTGTATCAGCAACAAGGCTGCTTCACTTTCTTATCATTCACGTGTTCACGGAAATAGTACTTTTTATTTCCTTCAGGAATTTTTCCTTTTCATTCACAGCTTGGCTAACTGCTGCAAGAGACCTCACTTTCAGCCTTTCTCTGTTTTCAACAGCCCTTCCTCGCTAAGTTTAATCATTTCTAGTTTTGGGTTTAAAGTGAGGGACATGTGACTCTTCCTTTCACTTAACCACTTAGAGGCCACTGTAGGATTATGAATTGGCCCAATTTCAATATTGTTGTGTCTCAGGGACTAAGGAGGCCTGAGGAGAGTGAGTTGGAGGAGGAACGGCAGGTGGATGGAGCAGTCAGAACACACTACACCTATCAGTCAAGTTCACTGCCTCATATGAGAGAGTAATTCATGGTGTCCCCAAACAATTACAATAGCAGCACCAAAGATCACTGACTGCAAACCACCATTACAGATAGAATAACAACACAAGAGTTTGTAATGTCGCAAGCATTATGAAATTGTGACACAGAAACACGAAGTGAGCAAGTGTTGTTGGGAAAATGGTGCCGGTAGACTTGCTTCAAACAGGGTTGCCATAGACCTTCAATTTGTAAAAAATTCAGTATCTGCAAAGCACAATAAAGCAAAGCATGATAAAATAAGGTGTTCCTGCACATTGTGCCACACTATAGAGTGCAAGATCGGTGTGGTTACAGTGTCCATGGGCCTATGAGTTAACGTTTTATTACTTTCCTGGGAAAACATTTATCTCTGCTGGTCAGTTGGTTTAGTGAGCATTATTTCACTGTGAAGAGATGCTAAAAAATCAGTGTATAGAACCATGTGGGGCCCTGCTGTAACAGAGCCAACCATATTAGGATTTCTCATGCCTTTGTCCAATGTCAGCTCAGACTCTTGTACTTAACCTGTGCTTCAAAATATGGAGAACAACAGGCAAAAAAACAAGTTGTGTGCTCTCTAGAAAGAAAGTAGAAAAAATGTATTACACATTCTACTGGCTGATGGCCCAGCTCGTGTCTTTAGTCTGCTTAACATACCAAACACAGTGAGATAAACCAAGACAGAGAGAGGTGTTTCTCCAGGCTCTCCAACTAGACTTAGCCCTCAGTTACACAACTGATGCATTAGTGGGTCTGCAAAGTCTTAGAATCTTTCCCTGGTTCCCTCACCCTTATTTTTAGTAATACTTTAAGGTGATTGTAAAATATGAGTCAAATCATGCTTTCACCAATTGAAGGAAGCTAATAAAAGATCTTCAGGTCTTGGATCTCCCCTCCCTGCTGTCCTCTGTCCTCCCTTCACTAGGATTTCACCTTCTGATTTTTAACAAGGGAAATGCTGCTATTGCTCTCACTTTCCCATGGTTGAACCTTAAAGAATAGCCCTAGAAAGAAAGTCCTCAGAGCCCCTGGGTGTCTCAGTTGGTTAAGTGACTGCCTTTGGCTCAGGTCACGATCCTGGAGTCCCAGGATTGAGTCCCTCTTTGGACTCCATGCTGAGCTTCTCCCTCTGCCCCTCCCCGCCTTATGCTCTTTTCTTCGCTCTCATTCTCTCTCAAATAAATAAATAAAATCTTAAAAAGAAAGTCTACAGTTTATAAGAGTCGGACTCCTATTTTAGGAAAGATCAGACCCCAAACACCTCAGGCGAAGGAAATTTTGTCATGTGACTGAATCCTACAGAGAAGGAGAGAGTGTGAGACAGTGTGAGACAGTGACCGCCAAGTTTCAAGTTATTCCTGCATTGGTAGCAACCCTTCTGAGTGGAAGTCACATGCAACCCACAGCTGGATTGATCAGCACCTCAACTGTCCTTACCAGGGAGAATGTTTTCCCATAAGTCTGACCAACAACCCCCCATTTCTGAGTCAGTCCTACCCACTGGCACCAAAGTCATGAGGGATAGCTGTCAGCTATTTTAAATGAGGATGTCTATAAAATTGGGCTTAAGTATGGAACTTGAAAAGCCTATTGCAGAATCCAAAACAACTGAGTGCATATTTCAAACAAAAGACATGTTCAAAGCAAGTTTATTTATAACAGCTTAAACTGGGAACAACCCAAATGTTTGCCATGGTATTTTTATACAGTGGAATACTACTCAGCAATAAAAAGGTGAGTTAGCACTCTGAACAATGTGGGTGAGTCTCACACCCACACATCTGACAAGGCTGAGTAAAAGAAACCAGACACAGAGACTCTGATTCCACGTACATGAAGTTCAAGAGCTGGCAAAACCAATTTATAGTGAGTGAAGTCAGAACTGTGGCTACCTCTTGGTTGGGGGGTGGTGATAGTGTTGACTGGGAAAAGGCCTAAGGAACCCTTTGCAGTGCTGAAAATGTTCTATAGCCTTCCTCTGCGTGGTGGCTGCATGGATCTGTGATGACTAGCCTCCAAGAAGGCCTCCTATGCTCTCCTCCTCCGGGGTTCTTGTGCTCGTGCAGTTCTCCTTCTGCACTGGATCAGGACTGCTCACTGTGACCAGGGGACTATGGCAAAGCACAGCCTGACAGAACAAGAGTGCTGGGAGGGGGTCCCCTGCTCCTGTTCCCTGTGTTCAGCTAGGTAACCTCCTACTGTCTATAGGTGCTTCTTTTGGAGCCAGTGCTAGCTGCTGGTCCTGGACCTTTTTTTTCTTTTTTTCTTTTTTTTCTTTTCTTTTCTTTTTTAGGCAGTTCATCAGCGAGACTTACCATGTCTGTGACTGCTGCAGAGAGTTCCATGACATTAGCTGCAAAAACGGGCCAACTTCTCCATCAGGCTCAGTAGACACAGTGCCTAGGGCCCCTGATACTTTTAAGTTCACACAGAAATGCTTTAAGTTCTATTTCTTTTAAAATTAGAAGAAAAATAAGAATGTAATAATATGATTATGTAACAATGAAGCCAGCCTGTATTATATTTGTCTTTATACCCATGCAGTTGCAAAATGTGCTTTTAAGTGGTTGTTTTGGAAGGAGGAAGGGACACCCAAAAGCGAAGGTGCCTAGGACCCACAAAAGTCGTAATGCAGTCTGAGCAACAGGAGTCCTGAGCAACGGGTGCTTTGGGCTGATTCGTGTTCCATCCCTGCCACCCCCCCCCCCGCCCCGATCCCTAAGTATTTGAGCCACTTGGTCTATGGTATTTTGTCCTGGGACCCTGAGCTAGGACAAAGGGAAAAGGTGAAAAAAGTAAGCAAAGAAGGGCTGGGTCCATCAGCATGAGCTCAGATACCCCGGATGAAATCAGATGCATCCTAGTACCCCAAAGGCCCAGCTCTATCTTCATTTCCTGTTATTGAACTTCAGTCTGCAATTTAAAAACTAGGCAAATTTTCAACCTGTGTCATAGTTAGACATTCTTTTTTCTTTGCCCACTTGTATCACAGCCTATTTTGAAGTTTCCAAGTCAGCAGGGGAAAAAAAGCTTCTATATTGGAAGGATTCAAAGGTGTTTTGTTGTAATAAAATTTTATTAACATGAATATACTGCTCGAAGCGCATCCCAAGTCTAGAAGATGAGGTACAGTCAACGTTTAGTCAATGAGATAACCCATGAGAGGGTTAAAGAACATGTTTTATGGAGGACAGTGTGATCATCTGGGTTGAATACACTAAGAGGTCAAGTGAGATGACAACAAAGGGGTTGTCATTAGATTGAGCAACACAAAAACCAATGATAACTTTAACGAAAGCAGGCATTCCTGTACTTATCCAGGCTTTGTGGGGAAGAGGGGAGCTGGACCCTTACGGCACTCCTTATAGCCAAATAATTCCGGATCATCATTTCCATGGAATCGTTAAAGCTCTAAAGGAAAATACGGAATAATTTTTTATTATGCTACAAACTAGTAAATAAGTAAAAGTATCTGCAACATATATGCAGGCAAGCCGGTTAATTTTCTTAGTAAATAGAGAACTTTTACAAATCAATATGAAAAAGAAAATAATAGACAATATAAAACATAGAAAAAGAAATAAATCATTTATGTGTACGAAGATTCTTAATCTCACTTATAATTAACCTCTCTTATAATTAATAAAATGCAAATTAATGCATCACCATTTTTAAAAATAAGAAATAAAGAAATAAAAATAAGAAATAAAGTAAGTAGGGGGGCCTGGGTGGCTCAGTTGGTTAAGCATCTGCCTTCGGCCCAGGTCATGATCCCGGGGTCCTGGGATCGAGCCCCATGTGGGGGGTCCCTCCTCAGCAGGAAGCCTGCTTCTCCTCCCTCTGCTCCTCCCTCCAGCTCCTGTGCTCTCTCTATCTCTCTGTTTCTCTCTGTCTCAAATAAATATTAAAATATAAAATAAGTATAATCACAGATGCCATTTTTCACCTATCAGAATGGCAAAGAAAAGTGTTGCCAAGGAGGTGGGAATCAGGAATTTCCACATATTGTTAGCAAAGGGGGGAACTGCAATCTCTTTGGAGGGCAATTTAGTCAGAATAAAATTAAAATGAACATTTTCTTTGATAATTTTTTCCAACAGTCCTACATGTACACGATTGCAAGGATTTAGGCACAAGGATGTTCATTGCATTATTGTTTCCAGTAACCAAAGTGACAAACCAAATGTCCAAAAGGATACTGATTATGTAATGGATCAAAACTATTTTTTTTAAATATTTTATTTATTTATTTGACACAGAGAGAGATCAGATCACAAGTAGGCAGAGAGGCAGGCAGAGAGAGAGAGGAGGAAGCAGGCTCCCCACTGAGCGGAGAGCCCGATGCAGGCCTCCATCCCAGGACACTGGGATCATGACCTGAGCCCAAGGCAGAGGCTTTAACCCACTGAGCCACCCAGGCGCCCTGGATCAAAACTATTAACTTGAGTATTTCTAGACTTCCCCTTCCATCTGCAAGGTAAAGAAAATTTTGTTTTGGGTCAACTTTCCCATCTCCCTCTCTATGGTAAATTTTCAATAGCTTTTAGACTTTTATGATACAGTATCATGAGGAAAGCAGAGGACACAGAAAGATGCAAAGCTTTGTGGAATCCAGACAAGCTCAGGAATGTGGGGGAGCATATGGGAGGGAAAAGGTGAATTTTTGCAGTATTACTGGAACCATACAAACCCTTCATATATATCAGAAATGCAATCTGAGACTTGAGTGATTTTGAAATACTGCTAGTTGGTGAATTATATTCTACTGTCTTAAGTACTGCCCTGAGACTGCCCTCCATTACGCTGGCTTCAGGAATGTTATATACACATAATGAAATCCTATAGAGCTAGTAGAGGTAGTGAGGTGGGAAAAGCATATTGCTAAATGTGAAAAAAAAAAAAGCAAGCTTCAAACTGTGTACTGTGTGTCCCACTTATTTTAAAAGTCCATATATTATATTCACACATATGCTTTCAAATGCAGAGTCTTCCAAAGATGTTTCTGCATATTTATAAAGATGTGTGTCTAATTTCATTTGCCCTCTTATTTTCTCCTTTACTATTAAGCAATGTTCAATGGTGTTAAATGGTAGTGGTATTAAATATTACCTAAACTAACAAAAAGTCTCTTCTAGGATCTCAACCATTTTAAAACAATTTTTATAGAAAGAAAAAATACACCACAGTGTAACTGATTACCCATGATGGAATTATAAAGGGTTTTTTATTCTGTCCCTAAACTTTTGTGTATTTTCAAAGTTTCTGCTATAAGTATGAATTACTTTATCAGCAAAAAAAAAAGGCAAAAAACAAAAAACAAAACACAGTCCACTTAGAAATATGATAGTTTATTTTAAAAATATTTCCTAGGTGTTTGGGTATTGTTGAAGTACAGAAGAACTAACGAAAAAATGGCTAAAGGTCTTTTTGTTATCGTTTTGGTGAACAGTGAACATAATGTGTGGAGCATCAAAATTTCTGCCTATCCCAGAAATGTCTCATATTTCCTTACTCAAGTTAATTATTTAGTGAAGACTTTTTTTTTTCCATTAGGACTTGGCTAAAATTGGAAGGGTAACTAATCCACCAGAATCCCAGGAATCCATTAGAGCAGTTAAGTTTAGAATTTGAGTGTGCATTGGAACCACCTGGAGGGCTTATTAAAACTCAAAGAGCTGGCTCATCCCGAGTTTCTGATTCAGTGGGTCTAGGGTGGAACCTTCAATGTGCAGTTCTAACAAGTTCCCAGGTGATGCCGATACTGCTGTTCAGTGACAACAGTTTGAGTCCCTGTGGAACTCACGACTTTATCTCAAATGAATCACCTGGGACGGGAGAGCACAGAGTTGGCGGAGGGCCAGAAAGCCCTCACGTAAGATCTAGGACGAAGGTCTAGAGGAAATCCCTATAGTCTCGACGCCCAACCAACCTGGTGGACATCCCAGGGCCGAGGAGGTGAGGAGGCAAGACAGTAATCAAAGCAGACGCCTTGTAAGCGATGCTGAGAATACTGCCGGCATCATGGTCCTACCTAGGACGGGGTTTGATCATTGTTACTGACGGATATTTAGTTTTTTCATTGTAAACTGACTTCAGCGTTGGGAAAAGAGATCTTTACTTACATTTCCTTAACTTCAAGATAATAATGACTGATATTTTTGAGCTGTCTCAATAATGGAAATCTGAGGGAAAATGTTACTAGAAATGCATCTAATAAAAAATAAGTGCAAGAGCAAAAAAGGTAATATGTGCAAGGCTCAAAAATGAAGACGCTTCTCTGTCTTTGTGTTACCTGACTTGACCTGGAAATTAGAACGGACTCTGGGTCAGCCTTGCAGAGGCATGGGGCATGGGGTTTGGGGTGGGGTGGGGGGTGTCTTCTCCCGCCGACTGGTCCAAAGTCACGCAATGCTCAGCTCCGCCAGCGGGTGGCGCAGTTCCAGCACTTTTGCAAACGTCGCCCGAGAGGCCACCCGGCGGAGATTGGTTGGCTCGGGAGCACCGCCCACCGCCGCTCTCCGCCCGTCGGTGTCGCTGGCAACCACACGGTCAGGCCACCGCGCGGCACCGCCCCGGGCGGCGCTGAAGCCCGGGCACGGATTTCTTTTTGGTGGCTCAGTCTGCGGCGGAGAATTTGCTCGGAGTGCTAATCGGAGCCGAGATAAAGACCTATTCCGCTGAGGAGTGGGATAGGAATTGGGAAAACAATTTGCTCCCATTTGCTAAAACCCTCTCGCCCAACGTCCCCAGTCCAGGATCGACAAAAAGGGGAAAAAGAATTAAAACACCAAAACCACACTCTTTCGGCACACCTCCAGCAATATCCTCCCCAGCCGATTCCAGAAGTTCGGCTGCCCCAGTGTGGGACTGCTATCCTAAGTTGCACCCCCAAGGCCGCAGAGCTGACCCCACAGAAGCGGCCCTGCCCAGTCAGGCCCCGCCCCCGCCGGCTGGGCCCCGCCCCTTCCCCGCCCTTTCCCCGCCCTCCCCGGGTCGGCCCCGCCCTCCCCGGGTCCCGGGCGTCCCGTCAGCGGCACCGCCCAGAAAGGGGAGGAGCCGACGACGCCTTCCTCTTTCCTGCCTTACGCTCGCAGCCCGCCGCCGGCGTCCGCTCCCTCCCTTTGCTGGCACGGGAGCCTGAGGCACTCCTGCGCGCCGAGCCGGGGAGAGCGGAGCCGAGCGAGTCCCGCCGCGGTCCGCAGCCCGGCGCCGCGGCAGCATGACCGCGCGCGGCCCAGCCCTCGGCCTCCTCCTGCTGCTGCTCTGTCCCGCGCAGGTGAGCAGACGTCCGCGACCCAGGAGGGCTCTGGGGGGGACGAGGCGGGGACGCGAGGCGGCGAGGGCGGCGCGGCTCCAGCTGGTCCTGGGGAAGTTGGTTGAGCGATGGAGCCCCTGGCGCACCCCCACCCCCGCTCGGGTTTCTTTCCCTGGCCACGCACTCTTCTCCGTGGTCTGGAAGAGGTGGCAAGTGGAAGCAGCCTGCTTGATCTCTTGAGCTCGTTTCAGCTGTGAAACCTAATTTCTGGGTTTGGGATGTGGAATCAGAGGGAAGGACGAAAGTGGATACAGAGGGGGAGGGATCGTATTTATTTAACCTGCCTGTTAAAAAAAAAAAAAAAACCGGCCACATGCGCACGAACTCTTTCTGAATTTGTTTAGACTATCCTACCACTTTATTTCCCATTCTCCCCTGCAGATGGAGGTGGGAGGGTAGGTAAAGAAGGGAAACAAACTGCCAGGCGCCGAATTGGAACAGCCCTAAGTCAGTCAGCCTGGTGTTATCGAGAGCCCAAGTTACTTGTTATTAACTCTTTCCAGTTTAGAAACTGAGACCCAGCAGAGGATAATTGAGTTTCCCCTTGTCACAATATTAGCTAATTACAGGGCCTGGAGCTCAGTGGCGTAACTCCCTGGGTCAGCTTTTCCTTGGGTCAGTAGCCTAGGGCATGAATGCCTCACTGCTATTTATTGTTATTACATAAGTTTCAGGTGCACAGCTTTATAATTTAACATCTGTGTACACTACGAAGTGATCACAAGTCTACTTACTAGTCATCACCATACAGTTGACCCTTCACCCGTTTTGCCCAATCCCCAACCCCCTTCCCCTCTGGTGTGGTATCTATCTGTGGGTTTGGTTTGGTTTGGTTTGTTAGATTCCACCTATCAGAGAAATCACCTGTATTTGTCTTTCTCTATCTGACTTATTTTACTGAGCATAATCCCCTCAAGGTCGGTCCCTGTTGCTGCAAATAGCAAGATCTCATTCTTTTTTATAGCTGATTAGTGTTCCATTGTATAAATATATCACATCTTTATTCATTTATCTGTCAGTGGACGTGTAGGTTGTTTACATACCTTGATTATTGTGAATAATGTTGCCGTGAATGTAGGGGTGCATGTATCTTTTCAAATTAGTGTTTTCATTTTCTTTGTGTAACTGCTCAGGGGTAGAATAGCTGGGTCATGTGGTATTTCTATTCTTAATTTTTTGAGGAATCATAGTATTTTCCACAGTGGTTGTACCAATTTGCAATCCCACCAACGGAGTACATGTGCTTCCCTTTCTCCACACCCTCACCAACACTTGTCATTTCTTCTCTCTTTGATAATATCCATTGTAACAGGTACAAGGTGGTCCCTCATTGTGATTTTGATTTACATTTCCCTAATAGTGATCTTGAGCCTCTTTTCATGTAGCTAATGTCTGTCTTGTGTGCTATCTGTATGTCTTTGAGGAAATGTCTGTTCACATCTTCTCATTTTTAATTGGGTCGTTTTTTGTTGGTGATGTTGAGTTGTATGGTTCTTTATTTTGGATATTAACCCTTTATTAGTTATATGGTTTGCAAATAAGTTCTATTTGAATATAAGACTAGAACTTATTCAGTAGGTTGCCTTTTCATTTTGATGTTAGTTTCTCTTGCTGTGCAGAAGCTTTTTAGTTTGGTGTAGTCCCACTTCTTTATTTTTCTTTTCATTTCTCTTGTTTTTGGAGTCAGTTCCGCTAAGACTGATGTCCAGAAGATTAACACCTGTTTTTTTCTAGGAATTTTATGGTTTCAGGTCTTCAAGTCTTTAATACATTTTGAGATAATTTTTTTGAATGGTATAAGATAGTGATCCAGTTTCATGCTTTTGTATGCGGTTGTCCGGTTTCCCCAACACGTTATTGAGAAGACTGTCCTTTCTCTAGTGTATGTTCGTGGCTCGTTTGTTGTAGATTAATTGTTCATACCTGTGTGGGTTTATTTCTGGGCTCTCAATTCTATTCCATCGATCTGTGTATCTTTTCTTGTACCAATACTGTGCTACTGTGATTTTTATAGCTTTGTAACATCCTTTGAAATGAGGGAGTGTGAGATCTCCTGCCTTGTTCTTCTAAGATTTCTCTGGCTTTTGTGATTCCACATAAATTTTAGAAGTATTTGTTCCTGTTTTCTGAAGTGTGCCATTGGAATTTTGATAGGCATTTCACTAAATCTGTAGATTGCTTTAGGTGGTATGGACATTTTAACTATATTCTTCCAATTCATGAGCACAGATTACCTTTCTATTTCTTTGTATCGTCTTCAGTTTTTTTCAGTGTCTTACAGTTTTCACCTCCTTGGTTAAATTTATTCCAGATGTTTCTTTTTGAAGTCATTGTAAATGGAATTGTTTTCTTAATTTCTCTTTATGATGTTTCATTGTTGGTGTGTAGAAACGCCACAGATTTTTGTGTACTGATTTTGTATCCTGTGATTATCCTGATATCATGTATCATGTTATCTGCAAATAGTGACAGTTTTACTTTTTCCTTTCTGATTTGGATGCCTTTATTTATTTTGCCTAATTGCCATGGCTAGGACTACCAATACTGTGTTGAACAAAAGGGACAAGAATAGGCATCCTGTTCTCAGATAAAGAAATTTCAGCTTTTCCCCATTGAGTACAATATTAGCTGTAGGATTGTCATGATGGCCTTTATTATGTTGAGGTGTGTTTCTTATATATCCACTTTTTGAGAGTGGGTATATCCATCATAAATGGATGTTGAATTTTGTCAACTGCTTTTTCTGCATTTATCGAGATGATCATATAATTTTTATCTATCATCTTGTTGATGTGATGTATCACATTGTTTGACATACAGATGCTGAACCATTCTCGAATCCATAGGATCGATCCCTCTTGATCATGGTACATGATCCTTTTAATGTATTATTGAATTTGGTGTGCTAATATTTTGTTGAAGATTTTTGCATCTGTGTTCATCAAGGATATTGGACTGTAATTTTTTTTTTTTTAATAGCACCCTGGTCTGGTTTTGGTACAAGGGTAATGCTGACCTCATAAAATGTGTTTTGAAAACTTTTCCTCCTTGGGGCGCCTGGGTGGCTCAGTTGTTAAGCGTCTGCCTTCGGCTTAGGTCATGATCCCAGGGTCCTGGGATCGAGCCCAGCATCGGGCTCCCTCCTTGGTGGGAAGCCTGCCTCTCCCTCTCCCATTCCTTCTGCTTGTGTTCCCTCTCTCTGTGTGTCTATCTCTATCAAATAAGTAAATAAGTCTTTTAAAAAAAAAAACAACAAAACTTTCCTCCTCTTCAGTTTTTTGGATGACTTTGAGTGTAGGTATTAAATCTTCTTTTAATGTTTGGTGGAATTTGCCAGTGAAGCCATCTGGTTGGTCCCCAAACTTTTGTTTGTTGGAAAATTTTTGATTACTATTTCAATCTCCTTACTAGTAGTGATCGGTCTATTCAGATTTCCTATTTCTTCTAGGTTGTCCAGTTTGTTGATTTGTAATTTTTCATAATAGTCTCTTATGATCCTTTGTATTTCTGTGGTATTAGTTGTAACTTCTCTTTCATTTTTTATTTTGAGCCCTCTTTCTTTTTTCCTAGTCACAGATTGAAAGTGAAAAGATGGAAAAAAATATTCCATACAAACGGAAATGGAAAGAATACTGAAGTAGCTATACTCATATCAGATAAAGTAGACTTTAAAACAAAGATAGTAGTAAGAGACAAAGGAAGGCATTCATTACATAATGATAAAGACCTCTTTGAGGCATATAGCTTTATAAATGTTGTATCTTCTTGTAAAGCTATATGCACCCAACATTGGAGCACCAAAATATTATATACCAAAAATATTTTCTCCCTAAAGGGAGAAATTGAAAGCCATACAATAGTATTAGTAGGTTTTAATAGCCCACTTTCATCAATGGATGAAAAATCAGTAAGAAAACACCAGCCTTAAATGGCATAATGGACCAGGGACACTTAATGGCTATAGACAGAGCACTGCCTCTATAAGCAGCAGAATACACATTCTTCTCAAGTGTACATGGAACGTTCTGTAGGATAAATCACATGTCGGGTCACAAAACAGGTCTCAATAAATTCACAAAGGTTGAAATCCTACCAAGCGTCTTTTCCAACTTTAGTATAAAACTAGAAATTAATTATAAGAGGAAAACCCACAAAAATGAGAAGATTAAACAGCATGCTGCTGATCAACCAATGGGTCATTGAAGAAAATCAAAGGAGAAATTAAAAAATACCTAGAGACAAATCAAACAGAAATAAGACCTACTGATACCTATGGGATGCAGCAAAAGCAGTTTTTAGAGCAAAGTTCATAGCAATATGGCCTACTTCAAGGAAGAAGAAAAATCTCAAACAATGTAACTGTACCTTTACACCAAAAGGACCTAGAAGAAGGAAAAACAAAGTCCCAAATTAGTAGAAGGAAGGGGATACTAAAGATCAGAGCAGAAATAAATGAATTAGAGACACTAAAAAGATAAGAGGTAAAATTAAGAGCTGGCTCTTTGAACTGAGAAAATTGACAAACCCTTAGCTGCATTCACTGCTCTTTCTGTGTCTGCAGTTTTCTCCTTTAAAACCAGAGTTGGGGGAGAAAGTCTAAGGATATAGCGCTAATTAAACCAGATGAGGATGCAAGAGTGGAGCTCTGGGATCCTGTCCTTGTGGCCACTCATGTACGTGTCAGTAGCAAGGAGGTAGTAAATCAGAGGGGAAAGCAGATTCCGGGGCTTCCCTGGATTAGGGAAACCTCTCCTTAAATTGATGGGGAGTTCTTAGAAGCAGGTAGGTTTTGCTGACCCAGTAAGGGTCCAAGAGCCAAGAGCAGAGCTGTGGCTCCCTCCTCTCTGTATGTAGAGGGGATCCTCTCCCGTGTGGGCTTGTGGGAGAGCACGCCTCTGGTGCCTGGTTGGGAGGGGAGGCAGAGGAGACAGGGAGGTGGTTTGGAATGGCCTCAGTGGGTAGACTGCTCATGAGCTTTTGCTGTGGGCATGTTACTCTGTCAAGCCTCAGAGGGTTTGGGGGGAGGTGGTTTGAAGGCAAACAGTACCTTATAGGATTATTGGGGTTATTAGGTAACATTATCATGTTGTCATTATCATGGAAAGACCTTATCACTATAGTAAAAACTCAAGAAACAGGAGCAATTCTGTGCCTTAAAGAAAATACAGCTCTCCAGTTTGCCTCGAGTTTTAGGTCAGGATCTGGAGATGGGCTTACTGGTAAGTAGCTTCAATGAACCTCTGAAATCCTTTCACCTCAAGGTAATATCCAAGACTGATGGCCAATGAGTGCCTCTTCTCCTAGGACTTTCGAGATAGGGCAGAGGTTCATCATGAGTCGCTTGCAAAATGCCTGGAAAGGTCAATAAATCTTAACTGGAAATAATGCCTTTGTTATTTTCCAAATTAACTCCCTCGCGTGGGCAGAGGCCTCCAGTACCCCTGAGCAGACCAGGGCGGGGGTGGGGGTTACTTTTAGAATTCTTACCAGTGACAGCACCTTGTCTTGGGTTCAGCCTGAGCACTCAGGAAGTCCTGTGACAGAATTAACAGACCTCACTGTCCTTTGTAAGGTCTGATAGACATTTTGGGAGGGGGAGCAGATTTTTGCCTTTCTTAATTTTTAGTTTTTTTTTTTTTTTTTTAATTTATTTATTTATTTATTTGACAGAGAAAGAGATCACAAGTAGGCAGAGAGGCAAGCAGAGAGAGAGG
Organism: Ailurus styani; assembly: GCA_002007465.1. Taxonomy (NCBI): domain Eukaryota; kingdom Metazoa; phylum Chordata; class Mammalia; order Carnivora; family Ailuridae; genus Ailurus; species Ailurus styani. Next base: position 697,671 of record LNAC01000185.1, read on the forward strand.
AGAAAGCAGGCTCTCCGCCGAGCGGAGAGCCCGATGTGGGCCTCGATCCCAGGACCCTGAGATCATGACCTGAGCCGAAGGCAGAGGCTTTAACCCGCTGAGCCACCCAGGCGCCCAATTTTTAGTTTTTATAGACGATGAAAGAACACGAAACTGCATGGCTTGTAAACCTTGTGGTCATCCAAATAATGTGTGTGGTTTTGAGAAATCGTATGTCTCTCTTCTGTCTGTAATTTTTACGAGCGTTTTCTTGAGGAACTTGGAACATAGGTCTAGGTAGGAATTAAGCCATTAAAATGTTTTTTTTCCTGAAGAGATCAACAACGGTTTAATCTTTTGACCTGAGAGCATTGGAGAAAACCCACATTCGCCCTAATTTCAGATGGTTAATCTTTCCCAGTCACTCCTACTCCTTGATTGATGCTGCGCTCAGATATCTTATTAACATAAGTAACCAAGGGAAAATGAGGTTTTTATTTTAGCGAGTGGGCAGAAAGAAAACGACCTGCTGAATGGGTCTTTGTATTGCTTCAGTGTTTGTCATATTACCCAGAACAAAGAATCCCTCTGGTCTGAAGACAGTATGATCTCTCTTTCCTGGGTAACCCTTCCCCACTTTCCACTCCTCCCCAAAGGGAGACTTTTCAGGGTATTTTGCGGAGGACACGTTATCTACTGCGGAAGCCAGGGTTAGACCATCTCTAATCTGATCGGGGGTGCCCCTTTCTGCCCTGTCACCCATAATTCTGTGAAGGGCATCAGCTCTCCAGCCAAATAAACTACTTGCTGTCGAAACCCTGCCCGTCTTTCAAGGCCCAGTTCAAATGCTCCATATCCGTGGGATTCGTTATTCTGTCCCCCAGCTAGAATGCCTTCTCTCTGAGGCTCTAAATCCGTGTTTATACTGCAGCAGCTGCCTTTACCTGGGTGTGGGTCTGGACTCTTCCTGTCACCAAGAGTGATCTTGGGCAAGCCCGCGATCCCTGAGAGCCTCTGTCTCTTCTTCTATAAAATCGGGTTAAAGTCTATGTCTACTTCTCACAGTTCTCATGGGAAGAGAAATGTTGCTTGAATTGAAGTACTAGATTGTAGGCCCTTTGAGGGCAAGAGCTGTATTTTACCATTTCTGGTATGGTCAGGACACTCTTTTCTGAGTCACCAGGTCATTGGGCCTCTGTGGGTTTATGTGTGGGCATAAGATGGAAGGATTCATAAGCTGGGAGAAACCAGAACTGCATTGCTTTTGGGGTGATAATCAGTAATCAACTCTGGCCCCACAAGTTTTTCTTTGCTTGGACTATGCCTCTTATTTTCAGTCTTTGCAATATTTGCTTTGGCAAGAAAACTGAGGGGGGGAAAAACCTGTTTCTCATTTGTCTTGTGTTTTATATTTGACCCAAACCTGTTTCTAATGTAAGTGTGCTGTTGGGGGACTTGGGAGGGGAGTTTTAAAATTTGTTCTTTATCTTATTATTGTCCCTTAGGCCACAGAGGAACTCAAAGTTCCTGTCACTCACTAGTTTCATAAATATAAAGTGGTTGCTGTGGGCACAGGGTAGATATAAAAGTAGACCAAAAGAATTACATGTATGGAAGGCAGTCTATGAACTGTGTAAATTTTAGTGCTTCTGTCCCTGGCTTGTTCATAGTTGCCTGGAAGAAAGGGGAATACATAAAATTACAATACAGTGCAAAATGTGCTCTAACAAAGGGAAGAACAAAATGTTATGGGCAGTCAGTTTTTGAGCTGACCTTTGGAAGGTGAATTAATGCTTACCAGGTAGACAAGGAAAACCAGAGAAAACAGGGGAGTTACCTAGTTGTTAGGAAAAACCATTCAGCTGTATACTTGCAAAGGGAGAATTTTATGGTATGTAAGTTCAAACTTTTTTGAAGGGATGTTCTGGATTACAAGAAACTAAAAAAAGAGTTACCTAATTTGTGCATAGTACTCCACTGCTAGGACACATCTGGTCTTGTTTTAACATCACAGGACCCCTCTAAGATTCATGGGATGCCGTGTTTCCTGTTCTGCAGGAAATTAAGGATACTAAGGCTCAAGTGTGTCCCAAAGTCACGTAGTTAGTAAATGGCGGACTAGGGCCTTGAACCACAGTCTTCTGACTTGTGCTTTAATTTATTCAAATTCAAAATCCTGCTCCCAGATTCTCATGTTTAGCAAGCAAAATTGAATGAGTTGTTCAGTAGCTGTTCCAGATGGCCAGTAGGGCATCTCCTGCAGGGCTTGCTCCTAGCTCCAGTCTGGCTTCTCCAAAAGCCATTGATCAATTCAGCCTGCTGGCTTGTCCCTTTGTTCACCTGCCACACTGCGTGAACATTCCACAGGAAAAGTCCTGTGGACGGTATACACTCCCATCTACTTTCTTGGTTTCATTTTAGTCTTGTGGCTTTTGGATTGCCTTTCGGTGGATGCAAAGGCTCAGAAATGTCTCATACCAACTAGTGGTATGACCTTGGGCAGGTCCCTTAAAGAAACTGCAAGGTAGAGGGGTGATTTGTAAAGTGAAGATGAGCTGAGCCTGTCTAACTAAAAATGTATGAAGTGAACACCCACTTACAGGCATGCCTCATGTTGTCACAGAGTATCCTTTGTCGTGTGGATATGTTCACCCCGGGTTAGCTGTACAATAGAGATCCAGAGAGTTCCATCAACGGAAGTCAGACCACCAGCCTCTACCCCAGATGTGCTGCCATATTTGTTTGGTCTGCCTCCCTTACTCCAAGGAAATGGCAGGCAGCTTAATCTCGGGGTAGCATGCTCCATGTCTCTCCCTCCATCCCATTCTGTGTTGTCCTGACTGGCCAGGCCAGCCCCTCTGCTCCCTGCAGAGGCCTCTCCCTACCCCTGACCCATCCCGCCTTGCTGGAGCTGGAGCTGGTGTGGCTCCAGGTTCTGCCAGGAGCTCTACCCATCCAGGACAGTGGCAGAGGGGGGGACCCGGCCCTGCACTCCGCCTGCCGAGGGGTGGCCAGTGCAGGCCTGGAGCTGAGGATGGTCAGCGGTAACTAACGTGACTTGACAGCTGCCTGGAGACGGCTGTAAGAAGATGTAAATGGTAGCCGTTATTCCTACAGGTGAACACATTCGTGTAGAAAGAGGGACGCTCTGAGGCCACATCCATACAGATGGAGCTGGAGTTTGAGCAGTCTAGCAGCTAGGGAGTGGGGACCGGGGACAGGATGGCAAATGTTTAATTCACTTGGCCTTCAAAATCTTCATTCTCGTTGCTGCTTTTGTCACATAGGAGCCATGTGACCTCAGAGAGCCCTCCCCAAGCCTTTGTTTCCTTAATGCCGCCCTACTATGCTAGAGGGTACCTAGCATAGGCAGGAGGAAGGTACGCAAGGCAGAAAGGAAGAAATCACCTTAGTGCTCGGCACACAGTTCATGTTCACGAAGTATTTTATGATGAGTTCGTTAACACTTGAGATTTACTGCAAGCCTCCTGGAGTGTAGGACTCTGCTGCTGATGTTCACAGCCTCTTCTCCATATGATCCATGTGCTTCTATAGTGTGTTCAGCAGTTGCTATAGTTGCTGACATATAGCAGAAGGGACATTTTTTTTTTTAACTTGCTGAACTACTGTTATTATCGGAAGAAACTTCCCTGTCCAGTCGTGTACCTGATCATTAAGCTCTGGAGCATGTTGTGAAACAGCCATCTGACCTGACCTTTAAAAGTAGACACACTCTAGGGGGTGCCTGGGTGGCTCAGTAGGTTAAGCCTCTGCCTTTGGCCCAGGTCATGATCTCAGGATCCTGGGATCGAGCCCCACATCGGGCTCTCTGCTCGGCAGGGAGCCTGCTTCCTCCTCTCTCTCTGCCTGCCTCTCTGCCTACTTGTGATCTCTCTCTCTCTCTCTGTCAAAATAAATAAATAAAAATCTTTAAAAAATATAAAAAATAAAATAAATAAAATAAAAGTAGACACACTCTAGCCATGTAACTCCTGAATTCAGTCGAAAGCCAAAACAAGCAGTAGTTCTCATTTCTGAACTTCTTATGTAATCCATTTGAACTCCTTCAGTTCATGGAGAGATTTGACGGTTCCTGAATCGGGAAACCAGGGGCAGATACTGCAAAGAGTTTCCGAGGAAATATAGCAGCCGGGCTCTGTGCTTGATGATTCTGCGGTCTTCCTAGGGAGTCGAGACAATAGCCAGAAACTGCCCTTGGAGCCTCTCTCCCCACATACCTGACTTTGTGATTCTTGTAAATTCTGCTTTATCCCGGGGCAGGAGCCCACAGATCACGGCCTGGCCAGAGCCTGTCATTGTGAATAAAGTTTGCTCCCTCACTCCTACACCCATCATGTACCTGTCATCTGTGGTTGCTTTTGAGCTACAACAGGCTAGTTGAGTATTTTCTTCAAAGACCTTATGGCTCATAAGCCTACAATATTTCATATTTGGCCCTCTACGGAAAAGACCCAGATGAATATAGCGAAGGGCAGTTCAGGTTGAGCTGAAAGCCAGTCTCTGCAGGGTTGTTGAGACTTATTTGTGAAAAAGCTATTTCAAAGTGACTGCGCTTGTCTGTCTCTACAGGTTACCTGTTGGGAGGAATTAAAAGCCTAGAAGACCCACATCTAATACAGTAGCATTGGTTAAATCTGAGAAAGGGGGTGGTTGCATATACCTGCGACGTTTGCAGATTTGTGGTGAGTGGGTACGGAGTCCATAATGAGCAGACATAAATCCCGCAGTCATTTATTTTTAACATTTTAGGACTTGGTAAAATTTTAAAATGCTCCAATAAGATGGTTCTTGTGGTTATAAATAGCTCTGTATGACTGGTTGGTGTCCACGAGACCTACTGTGAAGAATCGTTACCCTTTGGGTTTGGATCTCTGGGCCTGAAGCACAGCTTTAACGAGACGTGTCGCGTGGCTGTCAGACCTGGAGTTTCTGATTCTGTTTGCACTATGGTCACGCTTCTCTGTTTGGTCTGAATGTGATGACTGACAGTGTGCTTGCTTTCTGCAGTCCTTGCCACTGGGCTTTTCTCTCACATGAAGGATGTCTGAGCTCATGTCTCCTGGTGAAACACTCGGTATGAAACGGACAGCTTTTAGGCGGACAGCTCAGTGACCCGAAGGACGGCCTGTTCTGTACAGTCACCGGGTCGCCGGCCGTTGCCAGCCCTGAGCTCAGATTTGGTCAGGCACACTTTGGGCCCCGGCAGACCGCGGACATTGCTAGGTTTTATTTCCCCATTGCTTCCCCAAGTGGGTGTTATGGAAGTGAAGTCAGGAGCAGGCATTCTCGAAGCCAAGTAAAGGCAGCATTTGGCCACACCTTAGTTTTCGGAAAGCAGGTGCTTTGCTTAGAAGGGAAGCGTGTGCCCTGTGTGCGAGCTGTTGTCTGCACGCCGCACCCTTGCTCTCAGCGTCAGCTCGTGCTACCCAGACATCCCAAGCATCCTGAGGTGCACCTGTCATCTTTGGCCATAAAGTCCTGACCACCCCCTGTGCTGTGGCGGTTTGGAGACTGGAAATCCAGTCGTTCCAATGCCAGCTAGGTTCTTGGTGGGTTAGAGATGAGCATGGCCCAGCCAGGAGTGACCCTTGGAGTAAGGAGCTCTGGATCTGCAGAGTAAGGAGCTCCGGCTTCCCAACCAGCCAGGAAGCAACCAGGGCTCGGGTGGGGTCCGGCTTGGCCATTTTTAGGTGTGGCCTCAGATGAGTCACTCCACCTGGGTAACCGGCAGTTCACTCCTCTGCACAATGGTGTATTCCAGTACCAGCCTCCCAGATCTGGGGATTGAGGGATCCAGTGCACGGATGCTGGGAGAGGCGGCCACATACCCTCGGGGGAGCCGCTTGCCTGTGCTTGCCTGGGTCCCGCAGGCCCACGGGGAAGGCGGTGGTGGAAGAGTGGCCGTAGCAGGAACCCGGAGCATGGGCGGTGTTAGGGAGGGAGGCACGAACAGCGCAGGGACGGGCACATGCCCTCAGTGCGGGACAGCAGGAAACGAGCAGCGGGACATGATCGCGCACACCGGAGCCGGTGAGGCCGCTGGAGCTTGTCTCACAGGCAGCGGGAAGGTGGGCTGTCGGTTTCTGAGCATCGGAAAGCTTTGGCGCCCCAGCTCAGGAAGAGCCCAGCTGGTGGCTGTGTAGGACGTGGCCGGGGGTCCCCAGGGGAGTAGTGCCGGGGGAACAGAGGATGGTTGTGCGCTCAGCAGGAAAGGGATGCGGGGAAGGAAGGGGCACCAGAAAGGGCATCTGCACTGAGAGCTCCCCCAGGAGGAGAGACGGGCGGTGGAGAAAGGACTGGTTTCCTTTGGCGCGCTGGGATTGTGGGAAGTGCTGCTGGAGAGGAATCAGGCTCCTTCGACCAAGAGGGAGAATGAAATCGGAGCAGCGTTTATTGGTAGGAGCAGGAGAAGGGATGCACGAAGAGATGAGGTTGAGAAGGTAGGAGAGAGAGGTCCGGTGGTGGAGGCCCCTGAGGAGGCGGAGGAACGCTGCACCAGCGGGGCCAGCACCATGGCGTTTTCAGCCGAGGGTGGTCAGAGGGAGGGGAGGCAAGAGAGAGCTGAGGTGGAAAAGAGGGCTCCCCCACCAGTGCAGCTGTGTGTGTGAGTGCACACATGCCCATGCCTTGTGCAAGGTGGGGGGTGGGGAGGGAGTGTGGTGCTAGAGTGAGGACCTAAGTTATGCAGTTGATTATACTTCATTCAGAGTCTCTTTCTGGAACTGGAATGTTGTGGTTCAAAGCATGACTCTGCCATTCTTGCACAACTTAACCTCTCTGTGCCTCCCATTTCCTCATCTATAGAATGGGTATCATTGCACCTCCCTCATCAACTTGTGAGGATTAATTGGATTAATATATGAAGAGCAGTGAAAACAGTGCCTAGCACACAAGTAAATGGCTTGTAAGTGGCTTTGGGCCCAGCTGGGTTGGGGCTGCTTCTAGAGGCCGGACGACCTTGGGAAGCAAACCTATGAGCATTGAGTCAAGCACAATTTTATTGGGCCCAAAGAAATTTGAGGTGTTTTACCTCAGGTCTTTGGGAACTTTGCTGAGGTCACAACAGCTGAAAGATAGTAATAATTCCTTGGATTTGATGCATAGTTCTTTTGAGCTTGCTAAGTTCTTCTACATATAATCCCATATCCGATCTTCACAGCAAACCTTGAGATTGGTGGTTGTTATGAGCCGCCATTCACAGGGAGCAGAAGTGCCCAGCACAGGTAAGGAACCTGCTCCACGTGCAGCCAATCTCCGCGTGCGGCATGCACATTGGTGGAGAGCCTCCTGAGTTCTGAGGATCAGAACCTGAGGCTCCTGACCTTGCCCCACTCCCCTATCCCACCTCTATTCTACCTGACCATGGAAACTTCACACTGAAATAAGAGATGTATAAAGGATTTGAATGGGAACCACACTGCATTGGGCCTGCCTTTACTTTCTTTCATAGCGCTGAAGGCTGAGGAAAGGGAACTGAGACTCTAGATCCCCCTCTTGTTAGTCATGCCAGAGTTGCGGTTTGTTGACTGGGTTTGTGTCACTCGGGGGTGACTTACCAGAATGCCCCAGGCCCGGGCCTGCTTGCCCTTTGGGTCTGTTGAGCATATTGTGAGGCGGGGAGGAGTCCCTTATATTTAAATGACATGTCAGTATCAGCAGTTATGGCACCTTCTTAGCAAAAAAGCCTTTTCAGACGTCGGTAGATGGATAATTTCCTATCAGTTGGAAAACTGGAGTTTTGGAAAGAGCAGTACTTTCCCTGGAATCACTAGGTTCATGGCATAATTATTGCGATTCTTTTTAAATCAAGATGGTGGTGGAATCTTGCAACTTCTTGGCAAAGGTTTGACATGTGGCATTGTTGAATATTTGTCACTTCCTCCTTTGTATATTTTCCCTTCCTTGTGGCCTAAACATATGGCTTTTAATGAGTCCAGATAGGAGTAAGTCATGGTTTCTTTTTTAAAATATCAGAAGAATGGGGGCACTGGGTGGCTTAGTCGGTTAGGCATCCAAATCTTGGTTTCAGCTTGGGTTGTAATCTCAGGGTCTTGGGATGGAGCCCCCTGGCAGGCTCCACAGTCAGCGTGGAGTCTGTTTGGGATTGTCTCCCTCTCCCTCTGACCTTCCTGCACTTGCTCGTTTGCTCTCAAATACATAAATAAATCTTAAAATAACTGAAGAATGAATTCAGAGTAGTCCTGAGCCCTTCGATTCCCTGCACATCCACACCCCGCCGAGCAGAGAGCCTGATGTAGGCCTCGATCCCAGGACCCTGAGATCATGACCTGAGCTGAAGGCAGAGGCTTTAACCCACTGAGCCACCCAGGCGCCCCAAATTTTTTTTATTTGTTTATTTGACGGAGACACAGTGAGAGAGGGAACACAAGCAGAGGGAGTGGGAGAAGGAGAAGCAGGCTTCCCACCGAGCAGGGAGCCTGACTCGGGGGCCTGATCCCAGAACTCTAGGATCATGACCTGAGCCAAAGGCAGGCACCTAACTACTGAGCCATCCAGGTGCCCCCAGATTTTTTTTAATGGCTTTTCCATGAGGTGTCTTGGGAGTCATGGTTGCTTCTGGATAGCTTTTGTTTACCCGTGGGACAGATGATTGCAAGCCTGTGCAGGCCCGTGGCCCTGGCCAGCATGGCTGAGCTCGCTGATGTGCTGATTCACACTGCACCCTCCTCCCCTTCCAAACTTTCTGACAGCCTTGTGACTCTCACGTGGGAAATATGAGTGGCTCTTGAGAAACCTCTATGGAAGAGTTGAACATTTTTCTTTTAAGATTGCGGAGGTGGTTTTCCTTAAAGTTAGCACATGCCTTGCTTTCTACTTAAATCTCGAGGACAAGGTGTTTATTCTCATCCTTAGGGTTTGTTGGTGTTTGGGGTTTTGCTTTTCATGATGTGCTGATATTAATCAACCTAAGTATATATGGAAATGTTCCTTTGTTATTTGGAGCTATGTAGTTTTATATGCAGATGTGCAAAAATAGTGCCTTAATAATTGGAGACTCACAGACTATCTTCTTTCTTTTCTCTACACTGATTCTTAGTGATCCTTATAGGAAGTTTAGCTTCCCTCCATCAACAAATTAGCAGGAAGTAGAAATCATGTAAATAATTTCTAGGACCTCCTTCACTGACTGACTTGACAAGCCCATTTGGGCATCTGGTCTATTTTAACTATTATTTTTCGGAACATTAACTACCCAGTGCCTCTTGCTGCCACTTCAATTTGCGGGTAACTTTGGAAGGTTCTATACTAGTTTTTCGCTGTTGAAATTTTCTTTAGCCTTTGAGGCCCTGATGGATGGAGTTTTGTGTTGACTCTGTAGGCTTTGGCACAGTCCTGCGTGTGGTATGGAGAGTGTGGAATTGCATCTGGAGACAAGAGGTACAATTGCCAATATTCGGGGCCACCAAAACCCTTGCCAAAGGACGGGTATGACTTAATGCAGGTAAGTTTGTTGTCCCGGGGACTGGGGACACAAAATGCTAATCCGAGATTCTCTGTAATTATCCCGTAAATATGGAGGTGGGGTAGGGCTGAAACTAACAAGCTTAAATCTTATCCCAAACACATATCTGGGGCACTCCATCACACAGAAGATAATAATTCCCGGGTGGAATTTCCCTGGGGCTGAGTTTTTGCCTTTGTCTTAATTTCCCCTTAGCAACTTACTACTGAGGGATAGTACCTAACTATCGCTGTTTGCAGCTTCTTGAAAATAAACTAGAAGTTTGCTTTTTTTTTTTTTTTTTCTTTTGGTTCCTGGATTTCAGGACTCAGATCGGTGAGGCTGCTAAGTGGCTATGACTCCCTTGCCCTCAGTTTAGTGATTCCTCTGTTTTCTACCCAGAATCTGTGAAATTTGGTTGCTACCAAGATTCTCTTCTCTACTCTCTTGTTTACCATTCCTGATACACAGGGATATGAGAAAATAACTGGAAAAATCCATCAGAAAAGACTGGATCTAGAGGCTTAAGTAATGGAAAATCAGGTTGACATGGGGCAGCAGGTCTCCTCGACCCACGTGCTGCTTTCGTTAGAATTATGAAAGACATCTGACTTTCCCGGGAATGACCAGTGGAAGTAGTAAATAGCATTTGGGTTAAACTTAAACATAAAACCTAAGAGGTAAAACTGATTGTCAAGGGAGGACAGCAAGCTTCCAAATAAGAAAAAAATTTGAGGGCACCTGGGCGGCTCAGTCGGTTAAGCCTCGGTCTTCAGCTCAGGTCATGCTCTCAAGGTGCTGGGATCAAGCCCCATGTCAGCCTTCTTGTTCAGCGGGAGCCTGCTTCTCCCTCTCCCTCTGCTTCCCGCTTGTGCTTTCTGTCTCTAAAATAAATGAATAAAAACCTTAAAAAAAATTGAAATATTTCTATTGCCTCTACTCTTGCAACTCCCTCTTTCATAAATAATAAATTTGTTAGCCCTTTATTTTTTTTTAAACATTTTATTTATTTGAGAGAGAGAGTGCACACACATAAGGGGGGGGGAGCGGATTCCCCACTGAGCAGGGAGCCAGAGCCCAGCGCCATGGGTCCCCTCCCCTCGATCCCAGGACCCTGGAATCATGACTTGAGCCCAAGACAGACTCTTAACTGACTGAGCCACCCAGGCGCCCCACATTTGAAAGCCTTTTAAAAGAATCCTAAGAACTTTGCAGGCACGTACCTTACTTACCTAAAAAGAGGACTGTGTGAATAAAATCGCCTTATTTCATTGAGAAATGTGTATCCTTATTTGACTTTGCTGCTGTGATAACCGTGCTTTCTCACCCAAAAGGAGCTCTGTCCGGGATTCTTCTTCGACAACGTCAGCGTGTGCTGCGATGTGCAGCAGCTGCGGACCCTGAAGGACAACCTGCAGCTGCCCCTGCAGTTTCTGTCCAGGTAGGCTGGCCGTTGGGCACGCACACGGAAGTGGGTTTGGAGCGCTGTTAACCAGGGACATTCTGATTTCCTCCTAAAAGTTTTTGCGTTATTTCAAGAAAGTAGCCTTAGGACTTCTCAGAAATCAAGCATAATTCCTTGATAAAGTAAAAGTCACCAGACTTTGTCTTCTTCCCAGTTCCATGCAGAGTGGGGGCGTGGGCTTCCTCTGAGATGGTCCCATCCCAAGGCTGTCTGCGCTGGGGACTAGGTCCTTTCACTCTCGAGCCTCTGGGTGCTGTGCAGAGGAGGAGAGGTTCAGGTGGTCCTGCCACATCTGTGACCTGAGACCGTTTTCCACGAGGTCCTCTCTGTGGCTGTCCCCTCCTCCTAGCCCCTGGATGGCAGGGGGTTCTCCCCCCCTGCAGTGACATGAGATGCTAGAGTCCCAGTCCTCCTTAGAGCTGGCCTTTGGTAGCTGTTAACAAGATTGTTCTGGCAGAGTTGGCTGGTTGTGTTAAAATCAGTCCACCGACCAGGCTGTTCTGTATGACCAGGTCGGTGAAAAGGGTTGCATGATAGATGTTCTTCTTGAAGCTTACTCAGCAGTTCTCAAATGTGCAAAAGAGCAAGCTGGTGGGGGTCTGTAGAACAGCACCTCACAGTATCTTTCTAAATTTTCTGCACTGAAGCACCCTGATAAAGGTGGGTGGGAAGGGCATGGGAAGAAGGGAAGCCCTTGTCTGTGCACGTATCATGGCGAGTGACAGGACATGCGGCATCCACTGAGGGACCCCCCTTCCTCCCAGAGGTTTAAATTGGCAATACAGGGCAGAAAACCACCCCTAAACTGTCCTTTCAGAACAGCCTACCGTAGAGTAGATCAAAAAGTCGAGAATCTAATCGGTCCTGCATACCCCATGGAAGGCTAGTGGGTGTTGATGGAGCGAGGTTGGAGCCATCGTTCAGTCAGAATACATTTATTTAGCACCCACTCTAGATGAGGCATTACGGACATAAGGATAACCAAGGTCAAAAGAAAACCAAATTTTCCTCATGTTGTCAGCTCTATTTGTAATGGCAAATAATGAGAAGCCAACATAGGGAATATTGTGCAGCTGTCAAAAATGATGATTACAGAGATTAAATGTAGTAACATGGCAGGAGTTTGTAATCCATAGAATGTGGTAGAAATCTGTGCATCCCAGGAGCAGTTTCCATTAGGACGGTGTAATTGGAGTTCCTGTGGCTTGTCACGGTAAAGCACGGGACTCCTAAAAGTGGGTCAGTGTGCATGTCTGCTCCCTTCCTAGACCAAGGGCATTGAAGGCTGGGACCACCTACACTATTCTGTGTCCCTAGCACCTGGACTGGATCAGAGGCGTGAGTGACTCTTTTGGTTATGCTGCGAGAATGCAGGTCTGATGAAGCAGCAGCTTTTGTAGGTAACAATGAACCGGACTGAGGAGCCAGTTTTGCCACCCAATAATAGGTCAAGATTAGGAGCTTCAACCGTGAACCTGAAGGAGAACAGACAACTTGTAATTCCCATTGAAAACCGTGTGCTTCTGCAGTACCTACAGCCGGAGAACTCCTCCACTGTCCTTATAGCTTCTCCTCAGGCCGCAGGGAAATCCTCTTGTGTTCAGAGAGGGCCAAGGGATTACCTGGGGCTTGGAGAAAGCCCTTTAGTAGGAAGGTGAACATTCTAACGTGTGACTGTCATTTTTCCCTTGTTTTTCTTCTTCATCAGAATGATGACCATGCCTAGTCCCTTTAGCTTCAACACATGTTCATAAATTACAAAGTGGAATTCAGAGAAGCATTTTTCTCTTTCTGAATTACACCTGGACAACATATGTGTAGTACTCGGGCAGTTTTTAGAGAGACCTCTGACTTTAGGTTGAGAATGGCTGGGTTTCAGATGTCCGTTGGTTATTTATTTGTCACTTTATAATAAATTTTAAATGTTCTTTGCTTATTGTAAATCATGTTTTGCTGGCCCTATTATCTGTGAGATCAGACAAAATATAGTTTACTTTTTCTTTAGATGCCCATCCTGTTTTTATAACCTAATGAACCTGTTCTGTGAGCTGACATGTAGCCCCCGGCAAAGTCAGTTTCTGAACGTTACAGAAACTGAAGATTATGTTGATCCTGTTACAAACCAGACGAAAACAAATGTAAAAGAATTACAGTACTATGTCGGAGACAGTTTTGCCAATGGTGAGTAAACTTCTAATTATTCCTTTTTTTTTATAGTTGGTATCAGGACAGTGGATTCATTTGTTCCTTTCTGTTGTTAGCTGTGTGAAAGTGATAATTTTTAATTCCATTGGCCCATGAAACACGAGTTGTTGCTTCACGTGTATCTAGGACTTGAGCTACAACCCGTAAAACAATCTCTTTAAAGTATTTGCTTAACTAATCCTTCCTTTTTTTTTTTTTTTTNGTATATTACGATCCTAACTTTTAAAGAAAAAAATGTATTTATTTATTTATTTTTTTTTTTTTTTTTTAAAGATTTTATTTATTCATTTGACACAGAGAGAGAGATTACAAGTAGGCGGAGAGGCAGGCAGAGAGAGAGGAGGAGGCAGGCTCCCTGCGGAGCAGAGAGCCCGATGCGGGCCTCGATCCCAGGACCCTGGGATCATGACCTGAGCCGAAGGCAGCGGCTTTAACCCACTGAGCCACCCAGGCGCCCTAACTAATCCTTCCTAACTATAAGTTTCCACATAGAGATTTTTAGTGCATGCGAGTTTATTTCTGTACATTTTAGAAGCAATTAGAACTTTGTTTCTAGTGGATTTGAATCATGTAACTTCATGAGTTGTTGCAAAACTTGAAGGGAGGGTGTGGAAAGGGTAAAGTAGAGGAGGGGAGATTTGACTATGAAGAAACACATTACCATAAGGGAGAGTAAGCAGATACAACAGTAGGAGAAAGGGATCCACAAGAACTAGAAATCACAGGACAGTCTGAGAAAGACCATGAAGAACCAGCGTTTGTTGAAAGTGATTGAAATGAAAGATGTTGAGGATGTTAAGGGCAGCGAGGCTTGTTTAGTACTGTGACAGTGGGTATAATCATGATACATTTGCTAAAACTAATAGAATGTACTGCACCTAGTGCGAAGCCTAGAGTAAACTATGGACTTTCGGTTACAGTGATGTGTCCTCGTAGGTTCATCTGTTGTAACAAATGCACCACTGGTTGCTGTTGATAGTGGTGAGGTTGTGCTTGTGTTGAGGCAGGAGTTATATAAGAATTCTGCTCAATTTTACTGTGAACCTAAAACTCTTAAAAAAAAAAATAGTGGCGCCTGGGTGGCTCAGTGGGTTAAAGCCTCTACCTTCAGCTCAGGTCATGATCTCAGGGTCCTGGGATCGAGGCCCGCATCGGGTTCCCTGCTCAGCGGGGAGCCTGCTTCCTCCTCTCTCTCTCTCTGCCTGCCTCTCTGCCTACTTGTAATCTCTCTCTCTCTGTCAAATAAATAAATAAAATCTTTAAAAATAAATAAAATGGGGTGTCTCTCAATCAGATAGGGGCCCCCAGATGGGTGACAAGGACCAGCTGGAAGCTGATGGCACGGACAGTGAAAAAAAAATCACCTAAGCAGAATGAAGGGGGGTAGAAGTCTGTTGAATATACTTCACAGGGGCGCGGGGGAGCAGCAGGCTGGCAGCAGAGGAGAGAGGGGCTGTCTGCAAGGAGGTAGTGGGTGGGGGCTGTTTTTAAAAGGGGAAGATGAGGAAGTATGGCGAGTGTGGAATTCTCCCTTTGTTGGTAGCTGTGCCTGGTCGTAAGTCGTAAGCTGGTCAGTTAGGGCTTGAGGTTATTTGAAAGCGGGTCACCCTATGGGCCCTTTCTGCAAGCCTCTGGTCTAGCCTGTGCGCCTGCAGGCGCCCTCTGCTGTAGGGACTGGTAAGTGAATGTTAATACAGGACCCATTACAACCGCCTTTTTCCGTGCAAGAGGTCATTGACATTGTCCTTATTTTGTGTGTTGTCTATACGTGTACTAAAACGGAGACAAAAGAGTAGTATTAGGTTCATTCACACGTGACCTCCACCCTAAAACCAGTTTCCTCCTCTAAGTTCCAAACTCTTCAGCCATAGGGTTTCCTGCCCCAGATTTGTGGAAGCAGCTTCACTGACTCAAAAGACACTAGGGCTCTTACTTCTCCTTCCTCAGCCTTAGCACATTCTTCTGTGCAGGGTGGTAAGACTGCTCTGAGCTACGGGGATGATGTAAAGCCTTTCCTGTGTATTTTTTATGTTTAAGTTACTTGGAATCTAGCCCAGCTTATTACCAGCAGGGTGACAAGTCTGTGTCAGGGGTAATCTCCACTCCCGCCCGGAGTGTTTACTGTCCTGCCCACCAGCCAGGGTTTTCTGGGCGCGGGGCAGATGGCCGCACCCACCTTTGAGGGCCCTTTGTTTTTAAGATTTTATTTATTTTATTTATTTGACCGTGAGAGAGAGAGAGTAAGAGAGGGAACACAAGCAGGGGAAGCAGGAGAGGGAGAGGCAGGCTTCCCGCCGAGCAGGGAGCCTGATTCAGGGCTCGATCCCAGGACCCTGCGATCATGACCTGAGCTAAAGGCAGACGCTTAACGACTGAGCCACCCAGGCGCCCCTCGAGGGCCCTTTTGAAGATCTCCCCACCCCCAAACACCCCACCCCGTGACTAAAGCAGCGTGGTATTTCAGCCCCTTTCCCTCTTTCCTCTGCCAGCTATGTACAATGCCTGCCGGGACGTGGAGGCCCCCTCCAGTAATGACAAAGCCCTGGGGCTCCTGTGTGGGAAGGACGCCGAAGCCTGCAACGCCACCAACTGGATCGAGTACATGTTCAATAAGGACAATGGCCAGGCGCCTTTCACCATCACGCCCATTTTCTCAGGTAGACTCCCAAGTTTGGTGCATTTATGATGGGGCTTTAGAGCCCAGAAACCTTAATCTGCAACAGGAAGATAAACAAATTTAGGTAACTAGTTCCTGGAGTTTCCCTCCAGTGAGAGAGCTAACTAGAACATAATTACCCACCCCCCCCTGGTTAATTGAGGGGGCTGGCAGTGAGCATGGACGAGGACGAATTGCCTTCAGTTGAAAGAATGAGCCTGGGTTTTTGTTTTGTATTTAAAAAAAAAAAAAAAAAAAGACCAAAGCATTACAGAGGCCTTTTCAGGAGCCCCACGATCCTGGTAGACTCACTCCTCCTTGATGGAGGTTTACCATGGAATGTGGGGTGCTTCGATCTCAGGGACAAACCTGGTGCCCGAAGTTATTGGAAGGAACTCACACTTTTACAGGACGAGGCCCCAAAACCTCATGTGATCACACGGAAGCTCTTACGGTGGTGGTCTGTGTGTCATCAGTACGCTTTTATCACTGGGTTTCAGTGTCATCAAATGCAGATTTTGTCATTTGTTTTACTGAGATACTCATTCAGGCCCATCCCCCCTGCAGATCTTCCGGCCCATGGGATGGAGCCCATGAACAATGCCACCAAGGGCTGTGACGAGTCTGTGGACGAGGTCACGGGGCCATGCAGCTGCCAGGACTGCTCGGCCGTGTGTGGCCCCAAGCCCCAGCCGCCGCCCCCTCCGGCTCCCTGGATAATCTTGGGTCTGGACGCCATGTACGTCATCATGTGGACCACTTACATGGCGTTCTTGCTCGTGTTTTTTGGAGCATTTTTTGCCGTGTGGTGCTACAGGTGAGCAGTTTTGTGTGATCCCCAGGGCAAGAAGAGCAGGGTGATCCAAGTGGCACTTCCAGCTTGCGCCTGCCAGTCCTTGGTTAATTAGACCAAGAAACAAGTATCACATGAATACACTCCATGATTGCGTGTGTCCTGGGTTTAATTAGCAGTCAGAGGCCTGGTTAGACGTTTAAACATTTGAAGTTGGTTTCATTGATTTATTCAAATCGATGAGTGATTTTTAAAGCACTGTGCATTAATCACCCATTCTTTAGCAGAACACCCTAAGAGCTGGGTCTGATTCAAATCTAATTAAATGCAGTACTGTCTACAATCCTTTTCGATTCACATCTTGATTAGGAAGTACATTTTCTTTAACTTTTTGTTGTGAAATAATGCTAGACTTACCAGGAGGGTGCAAAAATAGTGGAGTCTGTAGGTATCCTTTACGCAGCTCCGTAATGTTATGACTTACATCACACATAGTACGCAATTATCAGAACTGCAGAAATGATGCTGGTGTGGTAGAATTAGCTAAGCCACACACTTTGTTCAAATATCACCAGGAAAGCCTTCCTCTGCCACCCTGGTTCTGTTCAGAATCCCACTCCACGTTCACTTTTCTTTCACTACTCTCCCCCAGTCTGTGACTGATTTTCTGGAGTTTTTATTGCCTTGACACTTTGATGAGTACTGGACAGTTTTTCTGTAGACTGCCCCTCAGTAGGCTTTATCTGATCAGATCTTTTTCTGATCTGATCTCGTGATCGGATCGAGGCTGTGTGCTTGTGACAAGAGCATCAGAGAAGCGATGTGTCTCTCTCAGCATCTGGTTTCGGTGCTGCATGATCTCGATAGTCTCTCCACTGGTGATACTGACCTTGATCACTGGGTGGAGAGGCTGTCTGCTGTGTTTCTTTCCTGCAGAGTTGCCTTTTCTCCCTTTGGAGTTGATCAGTATCTGAAGGGAGATGGGTCACAACTGGGCTAATAGCTTGTTTCTCCTAAAACTGTCCACTGACCGTAGCGTCCATCGGTGGCTGTCGCCTATAGCAGGTACTACTGGAGCATTTACCTGATGGTGATTTGGTGCTTTGGTGGTTTTGTGTTTCTTCTGCCTTTATTAATTGGACTTACTCTGTACAGTCGTCATTCCTGCTCTACTTAATTATTGATTTAATTATATTTACATCATGGATTTTTTTTTTTTTTGTGGGCTCTGTCCAACACTGCCATTGGTCTCGTTGCCCAGATGTTCCCAGTTTTGACCATCGAGAGCACCTTCTGGTTGACTCCTGTGTTTTGTTTTTGTTTTGTTTTGTTTTGTTAAAAGATTTTATTTATTTATTTGACAGAGAGAGATCACAAGTAGGCAGAGAGGCAGACAGAGAGAGAGGAGGAAGCAGGCTCCCTGCTAAGCAGGGAGCCCGATGCGGGCCTTGATCCCAGGACCCTGAGATCATGACCTGAGCTGAAGGCAGAGGCTTTAACCCACTGAGCCACCCAGGCGCCCCTGTGTTTTGTTTTTAACACGACCCCACCTTAGTCAAGCCTGTTCTTAGTTTCTGGAATCACAAGATGTTCCAGACTCATCTCGTATTTTCCCTGCCCCAACCCTGGAATCCACCTCTTCCGCAGGGCGCCCTGGTTCCTTGTGTTGGAGACTGATGTTGAGAACGACGCTGTAGACGCAGGGAGTGCGCATTGCCGCTGCAGCGCTGTGCTCGCTGCTTTTAAAGGACCTAAAGTCTTAAACCTAAATGAAGGCTACAAAGTGAAACTATCCTTTATTAGTCTGCTTTTTAAATACCTTCTTAGGGGCACCTGGGTGGCACAGTCGGTTGAGCGTCTGTCTCTTGGTTTCGGCTCAGGTCATGATGACAGGTTCGTGAGATTGAGCCCTGCATTGGGCTCCACACTGGAGTCTGCTAAGATTTTTCCCTCCCTCTGCCTCTCCCCCCGTTTCTGTTTTCATGCTCTCCCACTCTCTCGTACACTCTCTCTGAAATAAATAAGTCCTAAAAAAAAAGTGTCTTCTTAAATTTTCTCCTGAGACTGGTGAGCAGGACTTAGAGCAAGAGAACCTGGGGGAAAAGGCGGCAGTTAAGGAGGAAAATAGAATGAGGAAGTAAGCTTTCAGTAGGGGTTGCAGGACTGTCAGAAAAATAGCCTCATATGTTGAAGGTCCACTAATACCGCTTACATGTTTTTATTTTTCAGAAAACGCTATTTTGTCTCTGAGTACACCCCCATTGACAGCAACATCGCTTTCTCTGTAAATGCTAGTGACAAAGGTAGGCAGCTGTGTACTTCCACGGTTGGGGTTGTGTGGGCTTGGGTGCTGGTGTCCTCCGCAAGTGTTTATGCACCGTGGCTGGGCCGGGCGTGGTGCTCAGGTCAAGGACACGGCTGAGATCCTGACAGACCAGTCCTTGCCTCTGTGGCAGTAGCAGACTGGTCGGGCTGGCAGATGGGATCCAAGTACAGAGTAACAACAGCAGGCTAATTAGGCGCTGGGGCAAGAGCTGGGGTGCTGACGTAGCAGGCGGAGAGCAGGTGCAGCCGTAAAGCCGCAGAGGCCTCACTGTGGACACAGTGCTCAGAGCGCTTTGCTCCTGTGTGGGGATGGCTGTTACGGTGGGCAGGCAAGAAGGGGGACTTCCTGAGCAGGGAGGTGCTGAGGGCCAGTGAGGGGGCTGCAGTGCAGGACCTCCCGCCGGCCCGGCTGCAGGCACAGTGGCCGTCCCCAAGTCTTTGCAGCTGGCGCTTTCCCCGTGCCCACTTTCAGGAATGGCCTGGCTCTTAACCTCCACCCTCCCTTCCGCTCTCGCTCTTGCAGGGCAGGCGTCCTGCTGTGACGCGCTCGGGGCGGCGTTCGAGGGCCGGCTGAGGCGGCTCTTCTCCCAGTGGGGCTCTTTCTGCGTCCGCAACCCAGGCTGCGTCGTCGTCTTCTCCCTGGTCTTCATTGCCACCTGTTCGTCGGGCCTGGTGTTTGTCCGGGTCACGACCAACCCGGTGGACCTGTGGTCGGCCCCCGGCAGCCGGGCGCGCCTGGAGAAAGAGTACTTCGACACGCACTTCGGGCCCTTCTTCCGCACGGAGCAGCTCATCATCCAGGCCCCCCAGGCCAGCGTGCACACTTACCAGCCGTACCCCTCCGGCTCCGACGTGCCCTTCGGACCCCCGCTCGACAGAGGGATCTTGCACCAGGTGACGTGCTGTTGGCAGAAATCAGTCCCGGGAGCCTGAGGGTGTGCTGACCGGCTTTTCCACGTGGACCGTGTCGGGGGGTCTACCTGACATGGGGTTGGGGCTGAACGTAGTAGCGGAAGAGCGCGAGAATGTCAACGGTGAAAAAAGGAAAGGTGCTTTTTGTTTACTTTTCAAGAAAGTGAACAGTGGATGTTGAACTTAAGGAAAAGTTGTGGACTGTGTTTGTATTTACTTCGTATAGCAGGGCTGGCTTCTTGAAATTGAGACGAGCATTTCCCTATTGAAGCGGAGTGTATTTGTAATTCACCTTAGTAAATTTTTTCCTCGGTAGTTGAAAAGTAACGTGCCAGGACTCCAAGGAATGAAGGCTTTTGTGCTGTGCTGGGGGCCCAGGGAGGAGCTTTGCTGAGCCCCCTCCCCTCACCCTCCCCCGCAGGGGTGAATTTATCCTTGCCTGAATGTGGGCCCCCGCCTGCATTTGGTAAAAAGTGCATTCAGAATGAGATCCACCCTGCTTTCTTACAGATGCCTTCAAACCTTCCCATTTTCCCTGGTTGCACGTGCCCTAGAGAACTCAATCTGTGAATAACTGGCATCCGTGGATTTTTTTTTTTTTTTAATGAACGGCTGCACGATCACGTGATTTTCCCTTTAAATATGGTTCTTGCCTACCGAAAGTCTGGTATCTGGAGAAACATCAACATGGTCTCAAAACTTTAACAGAATTTTCTCCACCTAGTGACTGACTTTTGCTTTCTCCCAGCTTGTTGCAAAAGATGTGCAGTGTAGTCGTTCACCTCCAGGAACGTGTTCTCTGTTAGAAAGTACGGGAATATGCATGAATGAAGGTAGCACAGAGCAAGGCAGTAGGGGGCATTTCGTTGGTAAGAGGGTGTGTCGGGAGGACCAGGCTCATTGTTCCCATCTCCCTCTGTGGCCCTGTGGTTCACCTCTGCAGGGGGGAGGAAGGGGAGCTGTTTGTGTGTCCGGCACTGAGTTCTGTCCTGGCGACGGTGTCCCCTCCCACCTCTCGGAACGCCCGTCAGCAGGCTCTCCCTCCCAGCTGTCCCTAAGAGGGGCCCCGGCTGACGTCACATGTGCTCCCACAGCATGTCCTAGTCCTCTGCCTTGCGTGAAGAAGCATTTTCCCCAAGTGCTTTTTATCTTCTGACCTGTCAGGGCGTTAGTCACCACCTGAGAGAAATCTGATGGGTTTCTGGATTTGTTTTTAAAATCTTTCAGGTTCTTGACTTACAAACCGCCATTGAAAACATCACCGCATTTTACAACAACGAGACCGTGACACTTCAGGACATCTGCGTAGCCCCCCTCTCACCCTATAACAAGAACTGCACCATTATGAGCGTGTTGAATTACTTCCAGAACAGCCATTCCATGCTGGACCACGAAGTAGGCGATGACTTCTTTGTGTACGCAGATTACCACACGCACTTGCTATACTGTGTACGGTACGTGGTGGGAAATGGTCATTCCTTCATCCCCCTGACCTGGGGGCTCTTGCTATCGCTACACACTGTTGTTGGTGTCAGAGACCGGGCAGCGAGCACACAGTGTGGCCCTGCCCTGCGAAGCACACGCTCTAATGGAGGGAGACCGGCACTGAATAAATAGGCATACGCTCTGATGCCAGGTAGAGATGAGAGCTTTGGAGAAATTAAGCTTGGCAAGGAGATGAGTGCAGTCGGGGTGTGCTGCTTTAGATGGAGGGGACACCGGCTCACACGGAGAGGAGAGGAGACAGCCTGTGAATACCAGAGGGGAAAGTGTTCCAAGTACACAGGCAGCAAGTACCAAGGTCCTGGGGTGGGAGTGTTCATGGTGTGTGATCAAGAAATGGCAGGTACCACTCAGTGTTTAACTCATGCCTGGAATGGTAACACATAGTTGCATCTGCCACTGCCGCTGGTGGTATCATAATACAATAGCAGAAGGCTGTAGTGCTTTTTCTTGTCTTTCAGATACGAATTTATACCATGATAATCAAATTGTTGTTAAAACATCGGGGCACTTCGGTGGCTCAGTTGGCTAAGCCTCCAGCTCTTGGTTTCAGCTCAGGTGTGGAGTCTGCTGGAGATTGTCTTCCTTTCCCTCCCCCCCACCCCGCCCATCTCATGCATGTGTGTGCACCCGCTCGCTCTCTCTCAAAATGAAACAGAATGTGCGGTGTCCCCTGGAGAAGTGGGGGCAGGATTGGTGCACAGTTTAGACTGGAGGGCACTGAAGCTGCTTCCCATTGGAGGCCCGTCTAGCTGGGCAGGGCTGCGGTTACCATGCGCATTAGTCATAGTGCTTGACGACCTGTGAGGTGATCTTCAGGCCTGTGCCCGTAGCAGGGAGAGCAGCCTGCACTTGGTAGGCCTGCTGTCCCTGAATGCCCTCACGTGGCCTGGAGACCGTCATTCAGCCAGTCAAACCACCACCATGGCTGTTGGGTCACCTTGGGGACAGAGAAATTATTCCTTGTCACTTTTTTAAAAGATTCGTTTATTTTAGAGAGGACAAGGGTGTGCATGCAAGTCGGGGAGGCGCAGAGGGAGAGAGACATTGGGCTCGATCTCAGGACCCTGAGATCACGACCTGAACTGAAACCAAGAGTCGGATGCCCAACCACCTGAGCCACCCAGGCGCCCCTGTTCCTTGTCATTTTTGAGTGTGCTGTCAACTAACCACGTCTCTGGAGTCAGCCACTCTGACGTCGGGTCTGGTCTGGTGGCCTTAAGCTCTGTTCTGTTTTCGTTACTGGGATGTGATCTTGAGGTAGTTAGGCTATGTTTGCTCTATTTCAGGGAGGTTCCCTCTAAAAATCTGAGCTCTCCCCATAAAACACTGCATGCGTGCCTGTGTACACTAAACCAGCATTCTCCACAGGATCGATGGAACAGGGCAGCCGGGGGCAATTTGAAAATCGAAAAAAACCAATTAATATTCTTCAATTTTTATATTTAAAGGGAAAAGCTATTTATTTCCTGTCTTGCAGAATGGAAGTCAACAAAATTTTGGCAGTGAGGGAGATGCCAGAGACTAGTGTTTTATCCAAGGGGGCGGGGGGAATGTAGTCCAGTCAGTGCAGAAACGCTGCTGTGGGCCACTTCGCTCCCACCTGCGGATCTTTGTCTGCTCCTGTGTGTCCGGCTCTCCCCTCCCTCCCCAACTTTTCATGCCCCTTCCCCCCGCCGAGGTCCTGAGGGAATGGGAAACCCGGCGCACCCAGAAGCACAGATCTCCTCCTTCTCCCAGACCCCCTCTATCATGTAATGGCGCCAGCATCTACCATTTACTCTAGCTCGAGGCCCTGTCTCGCATCCTTCCTCATCCTTACCTCCCTCATGTAATTCTTACGGATTTTAACCTCTGGATGGGCTCTCAAATCCACGATGTGGTGGCAGGGTCCTGGGGGGGTGGGGGGAAGCTGATGGGACTTGGCTTCCGGCTGCGTCCCTGCAGCCTGTTTGCCCCAAGCAGTCGGCCTGACCTCCAGCCTGAGCCCATCAGCCACGGGCTATGAAGGACCGAGCTCCGGGCCATCTGTGAGAAGCTTCCTGAGTGCCCAGCAGAGGTCTGGCTCAGGCTGCATCCTGGAGTGCTCTTCCCCCCGCTGGCTGTCTTCACGGCACCACCCTTGCCTGGACCCTTGCACGAACCTGACGGGTCTGCAGGCTTTTCTGCCCCTTTCCTTTCCACTTCTAGACCTCTTTCCACTTGCCCACCTGAGTTACCTTTCTAAAGCAGCTCCCGATAGCCTTTTTCTGCGGGTCTCTCCTTGTTCCCCAGTGCCTGCAGGGTAAGAGTCCAAACCCCGCAGCATCGTCTGTCCCTCACCCTTTCCAGCCCCAGCCCTCCCATCGGAAGTCCTCCCGACTTTGTGGGGCGTTTGTGGGCACCCCATGCTCTGCACAGAACTTGCGAGGCTCCACACACGGCCGTCTTGTCGCTCTCTTCTTCCACGTGCCTTATAGGAGCACCCTCAGCCCTGCTCCCCCAGGTGAATTGTCTCCCAGCCTCAGAGACCTGCTTCTGTACAGGCCTCCCCTTTTCGGCGGCAGTCCTCTGTGTGTTAGCTGCTCCCTGCTCCGCGCCGTGCTCCGCGGGCGCTCCGGCCCGCGTGCGCCGTGCCGTACTGACCACCCGGTGCTCTGTTCGCCTGCCTCTCGCTCAGTGATTCTGAGCCTCCAAAGGCAAGTGCTGAACCCCGTTACTCACCTAAGGAAGCACGGGCCCCACGTGGTACCTGGGATATCGTCGGCGTCTTTAACCCTCTGTTGTGTAAATGTTTAGGTCTCTGTGATGTCCTGAGGCTTGTTCTAACTGGGGGGTGTTTTCTCAACTTCTTTGCAGGGCTCCTGCCTCTCTGAATGATACCAGTTTGCTCCATGACCCTTGCCTGGGTACGTTTGGTGGGCCAGTGTTCCCGTGGCTTGTGTTAGGAGGTTATGATGGTAAGTAAGAGAAGCTTCTACTTTTCCTGTTGGATAAAGTAGTCTTGGTTCTGTCACTAAGAATCAAGTGGTAATTATGAAGATTCATAAAGTGAGCAGTCTTATTAGTTCCCTCTTAAGTGCCAACTGTAGGCTTGTTTTGGGTTTGGGGTTTCTTTGGGTGTAAAAGAAGTAGATGGTGTTCTCCTTCTTAAGCTCACACTTTGGGAAGCTGTCGCAAGACAGGGACTTCCCCCCAGAATGTTGCAATTGTGCACCTCCACACAATTCATTGTTCAGTTTCAAGGAGTTTAAGGAACCCTTAGGGAGTCTGTGGACCTCAGGCTAAGAACATCTGTGGGGCTCTTGGGTGGCTTAAGTCAGTTAAGTGTCTGCCTTCAGCTCAGGTCATGATCTCAGGGTCCTGGGATCGAGCCCTGCATAGATAGGGCTCTCTGCTCAGCCGGGAGCCTGCTTCTCCCTCTCCCTCTGCCTGCCACTCATCCTGCTTGTGCTCTCTCGCTCTCTCAAATAAATAAAATCTTTTAAAAAAATCTGTAATGGGAGAGAGATAATATGTGAGATATGGGGGAAAAGAGACAAAGTTGTTCTGTGTTTTCCTCCCAAACCAGTTGGTTAAGAATTGAGACATTTTTCTAGAGGGAGGAGCGGCAGCTTTACTCTTTGCCGGTTGGTTCCCGTAGTAGCACCTGAAACAGACTGTTCCAGGTATGACTGGGTCATGATTCAGGTGATACCTTTGGCATCTGAAGCCTAATTATAGGCAGCTCAACAGGTTTTTCTGAAGCCCAAGGAAGAGGCCAATTAGATGTTAGGGAGAAGTCCTATCTATATTTAAATTTTACTCTGCCTCATAAAGTGGCTCTTCTGATGGGTGGAGAAAAGATGGTGTCACCCCCTGGCGAGCCACAGCCATCAAAATTAAATTTGATCTCTACCTTATTCCTTCCATCCACATAAACTCCAGATGTGTCAAAAACAGATGTATAAGAAATGAGGCCATTAAGCATCTAGAAAAAAATACAGGAGGAATTTTTAAAAATAATTTTAAAATGGAGAAGCCATTTCTAAGCAAGACACAAAACCCAGAAGCCGCAAAAGGAAACATTGACGAATTTGACTATGTAAGAATTTTAAATTCCTATGTGGAAAACAAGCATAATAAAGTTAAAAATAAAAAAGCAACTAAACCAGAGGGAGAAGAAAAACATTACACATAATGGACAGCGTGTCCTTAATGTATAAAGAGGGCTCTTGTGAAGAAGAGAAAAGGTCGGCAAAGCAGGAGAAAAGTGGGCAAAGCCGTATGAAAGTTAACAAAAGAACAAATACATGGGGCTGTTTGTTATATGGGGAAAATGCCCAACCTCACTCCTAGAGAGTGAAATGCACCTCACTTCAGTCTTTCTACCTAACACAGGGACAAAGACCTAAGAGTTGGATAAACCCTTTGTGGGTGAACATTGTGGGGACCCCATTGCTAGCAGGCATATAAGTTCCTAGAATGTAAGCTCAGGGAAGGTAGGAATTTCCCTCTCTTTTGTTCACGGATACATATCCAGAGTACCTAAAATAATGCCTGGTATGATGCAGGGTCCCAGTAGATGTCTTGTTGAATAAAGAAATGAAAAAAAGGATAGCCTCTTTGAAGGGCAGTTTAGGGGAATTTATCAAAATTAAAATTGCACATACTTTTTGTTTCAGTGCTTATACTTGTAAGAATTGATTCTCCAAATATGTACTTTACACATGAAAAGTATTTATCAGGTTATTCTTTGTAGTACTTT
The DNA here is from genome assembly GCA_002007465.1 of Ailurus styani. NCBI lineage: Eukaryota > Metazoa > Chordata > Mammalia > Carnivora > Ailuridae > Ailurus > Ailurus styani. Next base: position 723,719 of record LNAC01000185.1, read on the forward strand.
TGTTTATAATTTTAAGGATTGCAGAAATGTCCATCAGCTGGAGATTGGTTAAATTATACTAGAAAATATGATACAGCAGAAAAAAATTAAGAAGCTCTTTATGTTCTAAAACAGAGTCATCTCCAAGATACAAGTGAAAAGATGTAACGTGCAGAACAGTGTGTTGCTATTTATGTCAATAGGGAGGAAAGGTTGGGGTGCCTGGGTGGCTCAGTCGGTTGGGCGTCTGCCTTCGACTCAGGTCATGATCTCAGGGTCCTGGAATTGAGTCCTGCATCGGGCTCTCTGCTCATCTGGGAGCCTGCTTCTCCCTCTGCCTAACGCTCCCTCTGCTTGTGCACATGCACTGTCTCTCTCGCATACAAATAAATGAATAAAATATTTTAAAATATATACATACTTTTAAAAAAACAAAGAAAAGGGCAGGAATATGTGTGTGTGCTTGAGCATGCATGGATTGTCCCTGGAAATATTTCAGATGGTGAGGAGGAGAACTAAGAGCATAGGACGAGGACTGGGGAAGGAGAGACTGCACGGATCATCTTTCCGCTTTCCGCTTGAAATTTTTACCACGCACATGCTCCGTAGTTAAAAAAAAAAAAAAAGAAAGAAATTACTCATCCTGAATGAAACTGCCTACATCAGATAGAGCATCCTTTTTATTCATTAACTGAGCTACATAGACACTATGTCAGTGAACTCGTTTTTTGTTCTTAGAGCACAGTCTACAGCCCCCATGAGAAATCAGTCGCCTTGCTGTCTCGTGATTTTCCCTCATGTTTGTCTAATTTTCTGCATGCCTCTCATCTTCTGAATGTCCCATTTATTTCCATTCTAGATCAGAACTACAATAATGCCACAGCCCTTGTGATTACCTTTCCTGTCAATAATTACTACAATGATACAGAGAAGCTGCAGAGGGCCCAGGCCTGGGAGAAAGAGTGAGTTGCTGTCTTTGTTCTGGGGGAAGCTGGGCGCTCTGCACTGGAACCTCGTTCAGCTAAATTAACTAACAACAGATCTAAGTCATTTCTTTTTTCTGCTTGGTACTATTGATGCTGAGTAAAAGTCTGTAAGGCAGTTCAACTGTAAACATTGTGTGAGTAGATTATCTCTGCACAGGGACGCAAACATCTACATGTGGAAATGTTCTGTGCACCCATCTCTCCCGGCAAGCCACCAGGAGCGTGCTAGACGCATGTTAGTAAGGAACATGCACGCTAGGAAATCCTGCAGGGACTAAAGATGAATGAATAGATGGTTCCACATGTAGGACAGAAAAGCTGCCATCAGCATGGCTAGGGAAGTACGTGCTGTACGTGCTGTCCGTCCCTAGAAAAAATCTCAAGCATGGGACCCGGGAAATGGTTTCCTCTTTGTAGCCCCAAGGGAATAGGACAGAGGGCTGAGGACGACACGGCATTTGGGCCCTTTATACCTTGCAGTGCTTTTTGTTTTAACAGCTTTGTTGGAATATAAATCCCATCCTGGACATTTCACCCAATTAAATTAGTGTGTCATCCAGTAACTTTTAGCATATTCACAGATATGCAGCTGTCACCACAGTGAATTTGAGAACTTTTTTGTTTTTTTGTTTTTTTTGTTTGTTTTTTTTTAAGATTTTATTTATTTATTTGATACAGAGAGAGCGATCACAAGTAGGCAGAGAGTCAGGCAGAGAGAGAGGAGGAAGCAGGCTCCCCGCTGAGCAGGGAGCCCGATGTGGGCCTCGATCCCAGGACCCTGAGATCATGACCTGAGCCGAAGGCAGAGGCTTTAACCACTGAGCCACCCAGGCACCCAACTTTTTTGTTTTTTAAGCTCTAAAAGAAACCCCATCTCTTTCAGCTGTTTCTCCCCATCCTCCCACCTCCCAGCCCTGCGCACCCATCGATCTACTTTCTGTCTCAGTGTGTTACCGTATTCTGGTCGTTGACATGAATGAAAGCATGTACGTGGACTTGCGTGTCTGGCTTCTTTCACTTCGCGTGATCCAAGGGTCGGCCAAGTTAGGGCATCTCTCAGTATCTCATCCCTTTTTATGGCTGCATAANTTTTTTGTTTTTTAAGCTCTAAAAGAAACCCCGTCTCTTTCAGCTGTTTCTCCCCATCCTCCCACCTCCCAGCCCTGCGCACCCATCGATCTACTTTCTGTCTCAGTGTGTTACCATATTCTGGTCGTTGATATGAATGAAAGCATGTACGTGGACTTGCGTGTCTGGCTTCTTTCACTTCGCGTGATCCAAGGGTCGGCCAAGTTAGGGCATCTCTCAGTATCTCATCCCTTTTTATGGCTGCATAATGTTTCGTCCTATGGCTGTGCTACATTTTTATCCAGTCATCAGCTGATGCACATTTCAGTGGTTCCTACATTTTGGCCATTATGAATAATGTCTTCGTAGACATTCACATACAAGTTTTTGTGTGAATTTTAATGTTTTCATTTCTCTTGGATATATACCTAGGAGTAGAATTGCTGGGTCATATGTAACTCTCTGAAGAACTGCCAGATTGTTTTCCACGATGGCTCCATCATTTTACATTCCCACCAGCCTGTATGAGGGGTCTTAGTTCTCCACATCCTCGTGAACACTTGCTGTGTGACCTTTTGGCTCTAGCCATCCTAGTGCGTGTGAGATGGTATCTCATTATGGTTTTGATTTGCATTTCCCTGATGGCTGCTGATTTCAAACATCTTTTCTTGTGTGTGCTGGCCATCTGTATAACTATTCCTGTCCTTTGCACATTTTTAACTGGATTATTTGTATTTTTACTATTAAATTATAAGAATTCTTACATACTCTACAAGTCTGCTGTCAGCTATATGATTTCCAGGTATTTGCTCCCAGTTTCTATGTTTTCTTGCAGGTGCCCGCTGAAGCACAGGTTTGTAGTTTTAAAGCCCAATTTTTCAGTTTTTTCTTTTGTTGCTCAAACTTTTGGTGTCCTGTGAAACTATGGCCCAATCCAAGGACATGGCGATTTATGCCTGTGTTTTCTTCGGAGGGTTTTAGAGTTCCAGCTCTCACGTTTAGGTCTTTGATCCACTTGAGTTCGTTTTTTCATGTGATGTGCTATCCAGATGACCCCAAGCCATTTGTTGAGAGGATGACTCTTTCTTTCATTGGACAGTCTTGGCACCTTGTCGAAAAGTAGGTGACCACAAGTACATGGTTTCTTTCGAGACCCTTAGTTGTGTTCTTTGATCTTTTTGCCCGTCCTTATGCTCGTACCACACTGTTTTGATTATGGTCATTTTGTAGAAAGTGTGAAATTGAGAAGTGTGTGTCCTCCTCCTTTGTTCTTCTTGAAAAAGAAGGGTTTGGCTCTTCTGGCCCCTTTCCATTCCAAATGGGAATTTTAGAATCAGCTTATCTTTCTGTGAAGTGGTCAGCTGGGATTCTGATAGGGATTGCATTGAATTTGTTAATCAACTTTTAAAAGTTTGCTCCAAGAGCATATATCTTTATTACAATATGCTTCAGTTAGAGATCCTTTTTAGTAAAAAAAGAAATGAGACCATGAACCAGCCTTTTTTTTTAATGGAACACTTCATGAATTTGCACATCATCTTTACGCAAGAGCCAACCTAATCTCTGTATCATTCCGATTTTAGTATATGTGCTGCTGAATGAAGCCAGCACCATGAGCCAACCTTTAAATCTGTTCTAAACTTGTTTCAAGTGATAGAAACTTCAGCATGTCTGGAACTTTATAATCTGGGAGTGTCTCCCCTTCTGGTCTCCAGTGTCGAAAATCCTAATGTAGGGTACAGGTTAAGTAAGCATGGCTTTTGTGTCCTAGAGGTTGGGAAGAAGTTTCTCACTTAGCTGTCACTAAATTTTAACTGAAAATATAAAATGTGTTCATTCTTGTAGGTTTATTAATTTTGTGAAAAACTACGAGAATCCAAATCTGACCATTTCTTTCACAACTGAGCGAAGTATTGAGGATGAACTGAACCGTGAAAGTAATGGTGATGTCTTCACTGTTCTGATCAGCTATGCCGTCATGTTTCTGTACATTTCCATAGCCTTGGGCCACATCAAAAGCTGTAGCAGGTTTCTAGTAAGTGGTGTGTGTGTGTGTTGGAGAAAAATGATCATGCACAGCATGATGTCATATTTTTGCTTCTACTTTTTTAAAGGGGCAGAGGGAGAGAGAAAGAAAATCCTAAGCAGGCTCCACGCCCAGCCAGAGCCTGACACTCGATATCATGACCCTGAGATCATGACCTGAGCTGAAATCAGGAGTCAGAGGCTTAACCAGCTCAGTGACCCAGGCGCCCCTGCCTCTACTTAGTTAATCCTAAGTCATTATGTTCAAAACTGGCTTACATACCCCTGTTTTCATTGTATGTAGTATTTTCTACTGCCTGCATGTGTTTTCTTCAGTTCCAAATTTTTGGTTTATTTTAAAACTTGCTATTTGTTTCCCATAATCCAGTTTTTCCTAATTTGACTATACTATCACCTCGGAATTGAAGCCTGTAAAACATGTTGCTAAGGGAAGACCAAGAACATTTTTTATATCTTTTCTCAAACTCGGAGAGGACCTTTAGCTCCAAAAAAGAGGTAAAATAAGGACCTTTTAGTCATAGGACAAACAATAGTCTGATTCTTTGTCTTTGTTGCATGGCTCAGGTGGATTCTAAAATCTCCCTGGGCATCGCCGGGATCCTCATCGTGCTGAGCTCAGTGGTGTGCTCACTGGGCCTCTTCAGCTACATTGGGATCCCCCTCACCCTCATTGTGATCGAGGTCATCCCATTCCTGGTGCTGGCTGTCGGGGTGGACAACATCTTCATTCTGGTCCAGACCTACCAGGTACATTCTCATAGTCTCACAGAGCTTTCCGTCAGACCAAGTAGTGGGCTCCGTTAATGGCCATCCCGCTACTTGTGAGTGTGGACAATGGGGCAGCTGTGTTTCCTGTTCTCTGTGTTGCTGATTGGTGTCCATTACTTGTTCAGCCTTCTCTTTGGTTGGAGGAATAGATATAAAGTGAGAATTGAATTAAAAACTTTTTTTTTTTTAATTTGAGAGAGAGCGATCGTAGGGAGGAGTGGGCGAGGGACAGACCCGGGACTCTATCCCAGGACCCTGAGATCATGACCTGAGCTGAAACCAGGAGTCGGACACTTAACTGACTGAGCCACCCAGGCGCCCTGAGAATTCAGTTTTAAATATGCGTGCAAGAGGGAGGGGCTAGGCATGCTTGTGAAAAATATTTTGGCTACAACTGTTATTAGAATGAGTCTCCAACTCTTAATCTCATGAAACAAACTGAGGGTTACTAGGGGGTGGGAGGATAGGGATAGGGTGGCTGGGTTATGGACATTGGGGAAGGTTTGTGCTATGGTGAGTGCTGTGAAAGGTGTAAGCCTGATGATTCACAGACCTGTACCCCTGGGGCAAATAATAAAAATTTTAAAAAATTAAAATAAATTGAGTCTCCAATAGTGTAGAAGAATCAAAGACTTGTCAGAGATGCCACTGAAAATATAGAGCAGCATAGGACCTGCTGATGTAGAAAATGGTCTCAATCATGATTTTTTTCTCTCCTGGTCGCCTTGCTTGGAGGCTCAGTAGCACGTAAGAGTGTCCCTTAATGGTCCAGTCACCTGCAGCCTGCATTCCGTGTATTTTCCTGATAAGACAATCTAGTCTTCCCTTGAGCTTTCCACCTGTCACCTAGCTTGGGGGTTTAGTGATACCCAGGATGGATTGTCATGACAAGTTGCAGGCCCCATCAAAGTTTATCAACAAGAAGTAGAAGCTTGTAATCATTTTTCTTCACTGTCGAGTTAACACAAAGCAACAAAGAAGCAAAAAAATGGGATTGTTAATTTAGAAATGTTAATGGCTTGTGTTTTGTTTTGTTTTTAAGCGCGATGAACGTCTTCAGGGAGAAACCCTGGATCAGCAACTGGGCAGGGTCCTAGGAGAAGTGGCTCCGAGTATGTTCCTGTCTTCCTTTTCAGAGGCTGTAGCGTTTTTCTTAGGTAATTACTCTTTGACTTCTACCAGTCCCACTGTTTCCTGAGGCTGGGGTAGAAGGATCTGGGTGTCTGAATATGTCCCGTTGTGTTGCTTCCTTGTTTAAGCTTTATTCTGTAATCAGAAAGTGTTAGAGTGGACCACAAGGAAAATTAGTGGCAGTATCTGGGGTGTCATTTTGAAAGTGTCCTCTTTTCTTTTTAGGGGGTGGGGAGCAGGGCAGAGGGAGAGAGAGAGAATCTTCAGGAGGCCCCATGCCCAGTGCAGAGCCGATGCAGCACCTGACCTCTCAACCCTGAGATTGTGACCTGAGTGGAAATTGAGTTGGCCGCTTCACCAACTGAGCCACCCAGCGCCCCTTCTCTTTCTTATGTTGTTTCATGACAGTATTGATGTTGGGGTCTGGGCTGACCAATAACCTAGAACTTCTCTGCTGCTTCCCCTTTTTGTCACCCGTGACCAATGTGGATCTTTGAAAATGACATTCCCGCATCCACACAGGAGCCTGGCCAACACCACACTCAGAGCAAAATCCATAGGCGTAGACAGTCCTCTTCCTCTGTCCACACAAACCATCGGGGAGGCAGCCTCGTTCATGAGCAGAGGTCCTTGGACCTCATGTCACTACAAGTAGCCAGAATGAGTTGGAACAAAAACTAGCACTTCCGTATTTCTTCCCTGTGGAGAAATCACCACACAGCCTTACTCACAGCTGTCTGCCCACTTGTCTGCTGTGTGGGAACAGAAGGAGGAGACAACCGAGTGCGTCTTCTGAGCAGGAAGCTGGATTAGAACTGCAATCCATGGGCCACAGACAGAAATGCCCCCATGGGCTACCGGCTCCTCTCACATGGGGCTGCTGTAGGCTCATCGAAGGCGGCGGTCTTTCAGAACAGACCCAGGATGCTAGTCTTCATTTCCATAGAGCAGAGTGCTTTCAAGCCTGTGGTCCTTACACTTCCTTTTGATGGATACAAGTGCAGAAAAGGTTATTTTTTTCTTATTTTCTCATCAGAAAATGTGATAATCGTAGCCGACACCGTGCCTCAAGACTGGAGTGACTCGGGGGGACAGTAGGACCAGAAGGCACAGGTCTACAAAAGGCAGTTATGTGTTGCTGGCCCAGTAGTGCTTCTAGGTCCAATTTCTTTTTTTAAGTGAGGCCGTGAATCTAGATTTTTGTGTCGGGTCTCATTAAATATTGGCTACTTTTTTTAAGAAATGTTTTTCATCCTAAAATGAATTGATCAAATGTGGACCATGCAGGACATAATCTGGCCCATGGGCTGCTAGTTTGCAGTTTCTGGGTATTAACCCAGTACTTCTGACTGGGAGCACCCTCATCTGATTGTTATGAAAGTAGGGAGACTAATACTGTTGATCTAATAGTAAAGTCAAAATACTTCTACGGCCTCCTCTGGGGGGTGTGGGAAGTGCGGGTCTGCTCATGGCTTTAGTCTGTTCTGGCTCCTCACGTTCCTGTGTACACATGACTGTAAGAACGCACAGAGTCCCCTGCTGTAAATGCAAGTGACGGGGCAGCTTCTGTCCCTCTGCAGGAGCATTGTCAAAGATGCCAGCCGTTCACACTTTCTCCCTGTTTGCCGGGATGGCCGTCCTCATTGACTTCCTTCTTCAGATTACCTGTTTTGTGAGTCTCTTGGGGTTAGACATCAAGCGTCAAGAGGTAAGTTGTTGTCCGGATGACAGTCTGTTTACAGTCTAGGATCCAGGTGAAGCAGCAGGAGAGGGCGACTTTTGTTCCTCTTTGTCCTCTCAGAAAAATCGTTTGGATGTCCTTTGCTGTGTCAGAGGCTCTGAAGATGGAACTAGTGTCCAGGCCTCAGAAAGCTGCTTGTTTCGGTTCTTCAGAAACTCCTATTCTCCACTTCTGCTTAAGGATTGGATGCGACCAATTGTGGTATGAGTTTGTCTGTGGTTTTCCTCATTTTTCTCCCAAAAACAGATTTGTCACATGCCTTCTAAGAAATCAGCTTGGGTGGAGCACCTGGGTGGCTCAGTCAGTTAAACATCCGACTCTTGATTTCAGCTCAGGTCATGAGCTCAGGGTCACGAGCTCAGGGTCATGGGATCGAGCCCCATGTCGGGCTCCGTGCTCAGAGCCGATTCTGCTTGTCCCTCTCCCTCTGCTCCTCCCCC
>LNAC01000185.1:731898-790041 GCA_002007465.1 Ailurus styani
CCTGAGCCGAAGGCAGAGGCTTTAAACCGCTGAGCCACCCAGGCGCCCAAATAAAATCTTTAAAAGAGAAAAATATCAGTGTGGGAAAGAATTTCTGACAGCTGTTAAGTATATAAAATATTTTTCTAGCTAGCTTTTATTAGCATGAGCAAGTTTTTATTTTGAAGTAAGGAGAGATTCATAGAAAGTCGAGAAAATAGTACAGAGCTTCTGTACTGTTTTCAGCTTCTCCTTGTGGTCTTAAACAACTGTAGCTCAGCGTCAAAACTGGAATTTGACATGGGCACATGTGTGTCGAGTTCTAAGTCCCTTTACCACATGTGCGGATTGCAGTGACCACCACAGCAGTTGAGTTGATACACAGAGTGCCCTGTCACAACTGTCTCCTCATGCTGCCCTGTTACAGTGCCACGAGCCCCCCCCCGCCACGCACACACACACCACCACCGTCCCGAGACCCCAGCAATGGTGTGAGAGCTTTCTATGGTTGATAAACTAGAGGTAGCCAGCAGTGATGATCTATCACTGCTCTACTAAAAGAACATGGATTAGTCTCCAGTGATAGTAAAGTAATGGTAACATTTAATGAACACTTAATATTGGGTATTGGGTACAATGCTGAATCTGGATTGTCTCCAGACTTTCTCATTTAACCCATAAAACTGTCTTATGTTACACATCCTTTGTTTTTCCTGTGTTACTAATGAGGAGGTAGAAGCTGAGAGAGGTTAAGGTGACTTCCCCAGGGTCACTCAAATCCTGGAGTCAGGATTTGAACCCAGGTAGTTTGACTAGATACTATGATCTCAGCCACTACCCCCTACTCTGTACTTTAACATGGCGTGTCAACTTTTCAGTTAGGGAAAGTCCTGTTTTCTGTGTGTGGAAGATCTTATTTATGTTCTTAAGCTCGAATACACAAAGCAGTCACTGTCTTATAGCTCACTTTTCATTCCAGATAGCAGTATTCGTGGGTGTCCTGTCGTTCAGTATCGCGGTCCTGAACAAAGTGGAAATTGGATTGGATCAGTCACTCTCCATGCCCGATGTAAGCTGCTTTCTCTTCTCTCTTGTTTAGCCAAAGGCATGCATACATTTTCCAAAACTTGCATGAAGTTATTCCAAGCTAATGCCTGCTTCTAAATGCACATGCTGGATGGACGGTTCCCCCAGGTTACAAGAACCACCATGGAGCTCGGCAGTGGGGGCCATCTTAGCACGTGGATCTCGGGGGGGTAGGGGGAGAGCCAGAGAAAGAGCAGCGAGCCTCTTACCTCGTAAGGTGCCCTCCTAACAGTGGGCCAGCCAGAGAAGCACCTTGGGCGCAGGGAGGGTGAGGAGCAGGGAACTGGCTCAGGCGGGATCCACATCTGGGCTGGGGCCGTCTCGACCAGCAGCATTCCAGTGCTGTCTTCACCCTTAGCCATCGTCACCTCACTTCGACTCGTCAGCACGTTCCCACTTCGTCCTGTTCTCTGATCATTTGTTCAGGACTCCTACGTGCTGGATTACTTCAGGTCGCTCAAATACCTGCATGCGGGCCCACCTGTGTACTTCGTCCTGGAGGAAGGGCACGACTACACCTCTCTGAAAGGGCAGAACATGGTGTGCGGGGGCATGGGCTGCAATAACGACTCCCTGGTGCAGCAGATCTTCACCGCGGCTCAGCTGGACAACTAGTCAGTACCGCCCGGCGTTCTGGTCCTGTCGCAGAAGCAGCCAGAAGGGGCCCTTGGCCGCAGTCCACCTAGGCCTGAGATGGCTCACTAAAAATAGATTTGCTTAGAAAAGGTGTTGCTCAGAATCATGCTAACTCTAGCTTTACCTCAGCAAAAGCTTTAATTTTTTTAATTTTTTTAAATTTTATTTATTTATTTGACACAGAGAGAGAGATTACAAGTAGGCAGAGANCAGCCAGAAGGGGCCCTTGGCCGCAGTCCACCTAGGCCTGAGATGGCTCACTAAAAATAGATTTGCTTAGAAAAGGTGTTGCTCAGAATCATGCTAACTCTAGCTTTACCTCAGCAAAAGCTTTAAAAGGACTAATTGAGCAGCTCCTATCTCAAGGGTTTTCCATTAAGTGGTGATAAAGTCTGTCCTTTGGGCAGCAGTGTAACATCTAGAAAGAGAAGTTAGGTTTCGAGAAAAAGGACTGAATCTGCAGACCTCCCCCCTGAGGAGCAAGTCAGTAACTTCTCCCTCCTTCTCGCCAGTACCCGAATAGGCTTTGCGCCCTCGTCCTGGATCGATGATTATTTTGATTGGGTCAAGCCTCAGTCTTCTTGCTGTAGAGTCTACAACAGCACGGATCGCTTCTGCAACGCCTCAGGTACTTTCGTCTCCTTTTCCAGATCTTTCCCTTTTCTTTGAAGATTGGTGACATTATAATTTACAAGTCATTTGCATTTCACCTCAGTTTATAACGGGCGCTGGTCCCGTTTCCTTGGTCGCCATCCCTCTCCTCAGCCGTGCTCTCTGAAGGGTGTCACGTTGTTTGGCCTCCCCCCGCCCCCACCACAGGGCTGCAGGCCCAACAGAGCCCCGCTTAGGGGACTCTGGTGTTCTCAGAATCTTTGGGGTTCTCTCCTCCCGACACCACGAATAGCGTCTCTTGGTTGGGATCTGGCTGCGTTTCACGGGGGTGCTTCGCTCTGTTATTACTGTTGCCGTGCAGTTCTGTTAGGAGAAACTGAGGTTGTCCTCGAACTTTCTTGGTAAAAACATGGAAGCCTTGGACTTGATAATACCAACTGGGGTCTTCCTCCAAGCAGGCAGCCTGCTTTGGGGAAGGAGGTTCATATCGCCTGCCTCAGATGAAGATGAAATGTCAGATGGATTAGACTGTGAAAATCCTGTGTTCTGGAAGCTTTGGAGCTTCGGGGTCAGGAAAAAGATTCGGGAAAATTCCCCTTAGATCTTTTAAGTGTTTTAAAATAACATCTGGAACCTCGTTCTTCTCACCTCGGCCCCTCCTCTGTGTCTGTGCTAGTGGTTGACCCTGCCTGCGGCCGCTGCAGACCTCTCACCCCGGAGGGCAAACAGAGGCCTCAAGGTGAAGACTTCATGAGATTCCTGCCCATGTTCCTTTCTGATAACCCGAACCCCAAGTGCGGCAAAGGGTAAGTGCCACGGAGCCGCTCAGAGATGTGCCCACTTCCGGTTATTTTGTGGGGGACGGCTAGCAGAGGGCTGGGGGGCGCTGCTGGATGGGGAAGGTCCCTTTCTTCCCCTCCCCACCCTCCCCCAACCTGTGAGAGAAGAAAAACTCAAAACACCCATAGGGAGAGCTGCTTATCCTCTCCCCCTGCTCTCACTCTGACTCGAGAGTTTGTCTCTCCCCTTGGGCCCATGTCCCCGCTGCACGAGTGGCTGTGGAGGGCCGTGCGGCGTCTAGCAGGGCAGGAGGGGAGCAGGACGTGTGGCATTTCGGAACGTGTTCACATCCGTCCTGGGGTCAGGGACAGCTTCTCTGCACAGTCACGTCATCCTGGATTGACGTGATCCTGGATTTAGATTCTTGCAGCCCCGCCGTTCTTCTTGCCGGCCTGTGTGGCTCTGAGGTTCTGGGCTGTCTCACGCCCCCATCTAGCCAGGCACTTAGCTGCGCAAGCAGGACAGCTGGCCCCAGAAATAGGGAAGATGACCGGGAGTCGGGGGTGGGATGATTGAGAACCTTTTGTAGGAGGAAGAAGAGTGTCCACAGGTATGTTAGGTAAACCCTGGACTTCCTTGTTTTTCCTAAGAATATATAATTCGACTAGAATCCCATCAGTTAGTCATGTATATCGCGGCTGTGCTTGGAGACCTGTACTTGGTACCGAGGAAAGACTGTACCTAAAAATAAAAATGAATCTCTCAGCTTGATTTGCTTGCAGACTGAACGCTTTGGCCTGCATAAAACAAACCCAAGTACATTGAGCTTTTAGGAAACAACAGCCACCACTTTCGGGGAGCCTCCTACGTGCCACCATGTGCCAGGCGCTTCACCCACGTCATCGCCCTTACCACACAGCCTGTGAGGAGGTGCCAGAGGACACCGCAGCCCAGATTCAGTCCCATTGCCCAGGGTTCCATGGCCAGTATGCGGTGGGGCCGAGAGCCGCCTCACAGCCATGGACTCCAGGGCCCTTGTCCTTTCCCGCCCCCCGTTACACAACACTGCTGAGCAAACACCGGAGAAGAACACAGATACAGAAACAAGAGTACTTCTGCACCAGAGCAACCAAAAGCAAGAGAATAAGCTCAGACCTTCACCATTCCCTTTCAGGGGGCCTTCCCTGTCCCTGAAATCTAGAGCTGGTCTAATCTCTGAGCCCAGGGTCAGGTGATTCCACTTCGCCTGGGTGCTCGGATTCTGCGGGGACTTTCTGTGGCCTCCCTGACACCAAGTCTTTCCGTAGGGGACATGCTGCTTACAGTTCAGCCGTGAACATCCTCGGCAATGACACGGGTGTCGGAGCCACTTACTTCATGACCTACCACACCGTGCTGCAGACCTCCGCTGACTTTACTGACGCCTTGAGAAAAGCCATCCTCATCGCCAGTAACATCACCAAAACCATGGGCCTCGAAGGGAGCAATTACCGTGTGTTCCCATACAGGTGGTTCGGATTTCATAAATGAGGTGTCCTGGGTTAGGGCCCCACAGCCTGAGGGGCTCCCTGGTGGGAAGCTGACCCTCGACTTTCATTCTGACACCTCCATCCGGAGCAGAAGCACAGAATGTCAAGGGAAGTAGCATCTGGGCGAGAAAGGCCAGGGTCTGGAGCCCCCACCAAGGTCTGAGTGCCGGACACATGAAATTTGGTCTCTGGGCTAGAGCTCACAGTCTGAAGACGACATACTTTAGAACAGCACCCGGGCGGGAGGGCGCGGTACCGGCGGATCAGGCTTCACTGAGAGGGCAGAGTGGACGTTCCTGGCCGGTAGCTGCTGGCTACCCCTGACTTCCAGTTACCTGGAACACAGTGCCTTTAGGAAAGTTTTTCATTTCTGTTTGTTGAGGTCTTTTTCCTATAAAGTATTTTAAGAGATACTGAATTTAGAAACTATTAAAAAGTAGAAGAAACAGGTGATCTTGCCTAGAATCTGGGGTTCTGACCCATTCCTGACAGGAGGACAGCCTGTTTTTCTGGGGAAGAAGTTCTCAGAATGGGTGTCCTAATTCCTAAGAGGAGCTGACTTGACTGACTTTGCCAAAAAGCATTTTCTCCTTAGGCCCCACCCAGACCCCGTTTGGCCTGAGGTAAGTCTCAGGAGAGATCAGGGCTGTGTTTTCAACATACTGTGAAATACTCTGTTGTGAATGCCTATGAAGTGAAGAGGTTGGGCTTATGAACCAAAACTTTATATAAAATACACATTTTGCATCATTACTAGGCCCTTCTTTGGGTGTCAGTGGTCAAAGGTTCATTTGAATTACTCTAGAGGAGTCTTGCAAAAACAGGGAGTTGGGAGGTCTCAGAGTAGTTTCAGTTTTGCAGTAGTGGCAGGATGAAAAAAAAAAAACTTCCAGAAACAAGCACGAGCTATAACAGAACCTTCCCCTCTTTTCTCCAGTGTATTCTATGTCTTCTACGAACAGTACCTTACCATTATCGATGACACGATCTTTAACCTCAGCATATCCCTGGGAGCCATCTTCTTGGTGACTTTGGTTCTCCTGGGCTGTGAACTGTGGTCTGCAGTGATCATGTGTGTCACCATCGCCATGATCTTGGTCAACATGTTTGGCGTCATGTGGCTATGGGGCATCAGTCTGAATGCAGTTTCCTTGGTCAACTTGGTTATGGTGAGTCCTGGCCCGCTCAGTTTGTTCCTACCTCCTGTGTCACTTCCGTGAACTGTTTCTTGGGCTAAGAGACCAAGGCCAGCTTTTGCTCTTGGACAGGTGGGACGAGTGCTAATGGAGTGGGGACCTGGGTAGTGCATAGAACAATGAAAGTGTCACTGCTGGTGTCATGGGGGTATTTCCCCTGGAACTTCTATCCTGAAGGGGTTGCAAAAACATGTAGCCTAATGATAAGATGTTCACTTTTTATTTAAAAAAATCCTCCTTCCCAGTTGAATTCTTTACCAGTACCTTTGGCTTCCCTTGCAATTGCCAGGTGCTGACAGTCTTAAAGATTGAGCATTTGAGAAACTATTAAAATAGCAGCATGTCTGTATCTACAATATGAACGCTGTTTTCGGGGGAGTGGCAGGGAGGCCCAGCTAAAGCAAATCTGAGGGGTGCTGACTCTTGAGGAGTAGGGGTAACCTTATGAGGGTTCCACAAGTCCCCCTAAAACACGCAGATCTGTCATAGAGAAGTGGAGCTCTGGGTGCTCGAGGGTCCCACGAGTTGCCTGGTACACCATCAGTTGGTGTGGGGGCTTGGTGTTACAAGTTAAAGGGGATGCTTCGAGCTCCTGGGCCACCTGGGGTGCCCTGCACATCAGATCCTGGGAGTGGAGTGCCTGCCTGCTTAGGATTTCCTGCCGCAAGAGGGCCGTCGTAATAGGAGACTCTTTTTCAGAGCTGTGGCATTTCCGTGGAGTTCTGCAGCCACATCACGAGAGCGTTCACAGTGAGCGCAAAGGGCAGCCGCGTGGAGCGAGCCGAGGAGGCGCTGTCGCACATGGGCAGTTCTGTAAGTAGCCTGGCCAGATTTCCACATGGAGTGCCCAGCTCATCAACTGAGTGCCTCTCAGGAACTGGAAAAGTCAGTAGGGAAGAGAATTTGAGTTACTTTGCCACTTGTAAGGGTGACACATCTTCGGGCATCTCATGAAATAGCTAAATCCTGAAATTCTTTAGAACCGTTAGAACCATTCTCTTCAGTGAATCCTTCTTAGACCATGAAGCAGGAAGAAAACAGAGGTTTGATTTGAGCACATGTGTTGGCAGCAGGGAGCTGTGGCCTTCAGAGCTTAGAGAATCTTCTTAGTTCAACTCCATAGCCTGGTTCCGCCTTTCAGCCAGTTACTTTGCCACACTAGAAAACACTTAATAGTTTTCATCTAAAAATATAAGGAAAGCTATGTAAAGACAGAGTCCAGTGTCTATGCAGAATACACAGCTTTTACTCTTATACTTTTTTTTTCCAGGTCTATAAGCAGCAAATCAAACAATTTCAGTTAGAATGTAGTACTGCTTGTAGTAACTGAAAGCTGGGGTTCAACCGTTGCTTTAGGCCTTGCCTGTCAAGAAATAGCTGTGAGGATGTGTTAGATTAGAGTAGGCTGGTAAGCGCTTTCCAACCCTCTCTCTTCCTTCAGGTTTTCAGTGGAATCACACTAACAAAATTCGGAGGGATTGTGGTGCTGGCATTTGCCAAATCTCAGATCTTCCAGATATTTTACTTCAGGATGTATTTGGCTATGGTCTTACTGGGAGCCACCCACGGCTTGATATTCCTCCCTGTCTTACTCAGCTACATAGGTAAGCATTCTTGTTCCTAAGCAAGTGACTGGAGGAAGCATGCTACTGAAGGAAAAGAGATCTAGAAGCATTCTTAAGTGACACTTAAAAAACAAAACCGAGGTGAAAAAAATCCGGTCTAGGGGTGTCACGGTGGTTCAAAGGGCTTCATTAGTAAACTAATGCTTTTCCTGGAGGCTCCGCTTGGCTGCTGCGCCAGGCCCCAAAGTCAGACGGTGAAGGCGCCTGCGTGGCCGTGGCCCTGGGGGCTCCCCGCCCCCACTGCTCCTGAGAGGGGTGGCCCGAGTGACTCGGCCGCTGGGCAGGGCCCAGCAGTGCCACAGAGCAGCTCTCATTCTCTGACTCACCGAGGGCTGCCCCTGGTGCTCTCATTTCAAGACTGCCCTTAAGGTCGTCTTACTTCTGTGGCCACTTCAGCTTCCGTAAATGACATGTGGTTGGAAGGAGAAGACAGGACCAATTGGCTCATCTTAGAGCTTTATAAGAAGTTGAGATTGAGGGGGGGATGGAAAGTTTGTACTGTAATAGAACCCGAACACCTCTTCTCCTGAAGAAATCCAGAAGTGTTGTTGGTTTTTGTTTTGTTTTTTTTTTAATCCCTCACAGGCCCATCAATAAATAAAGCCAAAAGTTTGGCCACTCAAGAGCGATACAAAGGTACAGAGCGAGAACAGCTCCTAAATTTCTAGCCTCTTGCAAGGTCTGGGGACTTTGTGTCTGCGGGTCGGTTGGTTTACGGCTGGACAGTCGCTGCGTCGCCAGGGCGGAGCTGGGCGGCCGCGGACAGCAGGCTCGGACAGCAGCAGATTCGGCCCTGTTGCTGATGTGCGAAGCAGTATTACCTAATCGGAGGGCAGCTCCAGGACGCCGAGGGCCCTTCCACGTTCTCCGGGAACGAGACCTCACTCGGGCAGGTGGACGGGGACACTAGCAAGGCTGAGCGGGATCTGCTCCTTGACACTTTTTAAAGGCCAATCAATGCAATGTTCTTCCTTTGTTTTTGGAGTAAGCCATCACACAAGTTCTAGACCATATTTTTAGTAACACTTGAGGATGTTGTAGATACACTTTACTATAACATTTTGTAGTTTAAAGAGCTTTATTAATGCAATAAATTAACTTTGTACACAGTTTTATATATATAAAAAAACTAGCAAGTGATTTCAGAATGTTGTAGGCCTCATTAGAGCTTGGTCTCCAAAAACCTGTTTGAAAAAAGCAACATGTTCTTCACAGTGTTCTCCTGTAAAGGAAATATAGATTTTATCAGATGTGGCACAGAAAGAGGAAAACAAGAGAATGAACACTTCACAGCTCACAGATATGTACAGTGGGGTTTTAACTTATTTTCTTTCATAAAATACTTTTGTTTTCCTAAGCTTTTGAGTTGTCCTTTTTATTTATATAGCACCTGCCAGGGCTGTTGGGCACCGTCAACAGCCCCGGCAAACCGCCACCTGCTGTGGGACAGGAACGGCGGGCCTCTCCTGGCCCTGCCGCCCCGCACAGGTCACCGGGGGGCCTGAAGCAGAACGTCACTTGCTCCTTCCCCACCCTGAAGAAGCTGGATGCCTCAGGTTTCATAACTTGGGAGACGAGAGCTAAGATTAGCCTAGGTTTCCCAAGACCAGCAGTGGTAAGCCCCAGGCCATCTGACAGGCCTTAGTCACGGTTTCCTGTCACCATTTCCTGTCTCGTCCCTGCTTCCTCAGAAAGCAGCATTCCCGGATCGGCAGCCTGGGCCGCCCCAGAAGTGCATTCACTGCAGAGCAGGACTCAGATTCCACAGGTGCACGGAATTTTGTTCCTAAAAAAGCTAACCCAGGAGTTCTTAGCTTCCGGCCCCCAGCCTGCCTGCAGCGCTCTCGCTACTGTGAGTCCGTTCACCCCCACGCTCTTCACTGGCGCCACAGCCGCACCTGGTGTGAAGTTAGGGTTCCCTCGCAAACGCTGGTTTCGCTGTTCAAAAAACCGAAATATAGTATAGAAAAGCATGTTGTCTTCAGTCTGCTTCGCGGCATCTAAAAATTTCCGTGCAGAAATGTTGTCGTGGCCGCCAATGCCCCGGATGAACCGTAAGGCGGCCAACACCTGGTGTTTGGAAAGAAGCACTTCCACGATTTCATCATTTGCGGTGGAGAGTCGCTGGGAGAGGGGGAGGGAGAAAGGAAGGTCCTGTAAGTGCCAGCGACAGGAACAGACTGGAACGCAGTTTAGAACGCGGCAGTGGCAAGAGTTACCTTCAGCATGTCCAGGGACAGCTGGTGGGCAGGAGGGTAAAAACTTTCTAGGGATAAGAGCAAACAAGCCTGAAAGACACATTTTCAAACTGGCTTCAGCATAAAATGTTAGAAGGTTAAATCTGAAGTCCTGAATCCCATGAACACAAACCGGGGGCCACGTACCAAAGGCTTGGAGTCGCTGAGGACATGGTACTGCAGGAACTGATGCAGCATGTAGAAGAGGTTGTGCTGGACCAGCGTCTTGATGACGAGCTCGTGTAAGTAGTGCTGAGGACAGAGACGGAAGGAGAGCCCATTTCCCAATCCCCCACCTACACCAGAGGAGAGGCCACAGGGGTCCAGGACTGGAGCTGTTCTAAGGGATGGGTACATGTTTCCACGAGGAAGGGGACAGGTTTCTGTCCCCTGCGCATCGATGGGACACCTGACGGAACGCCCCTCATCCCACCTCAGAACTACACGGTGGTGTCGGGAAAGTCACTCCGGATCCTGAGTCTGGTGTGCAGCCCCCGCTCCTCTAACTTGGGACAGCACCTGCTGATTGGAAGGTACCTGTACTGTGATCTGAAACTGGTTCAGAGAGCGAATATACTCCATCAGGACGGCGATCACAAATTTATGAGGCATGTCCTATGGAGGAAAAGAAGAGTCTTAAAAACACTGAAGGCTTCTGAGGAAGTCCCCTGCAGCTCATTTCTCCACCCCTCATTTCCACGTGAATCTGGCCCAGGGTTCCATTTTGCTGGTTTTGCACAGATCCAGAACCTTCTCCATCCACCATCATGTTCTGGCCTGAATACTGGAAGTCAAACTATTATTAGCCCTAGGTCTTCACCCAAGATGCCTCCAGTTAGTCTAATCACATTCTGAGTTCTACTCCTCTCATCAGCTCCCCACAAACAAGGTCTCCGGGGGCCCCGTTGCCCACCTTCTTCTCCGTGAACATCGACAGGACATGGGTGTACATGTCGGACTGATCGACCACAGCCTGGGTCCGCACCGGCCTCTTGAGAAGTGGACTGCTCCGGCTCTGCCCGCCTTCCAGTGCCTGAACAATGCATGGCAAACGTGACCTGAACCACCTTCTCCGTCAGCCCAGAAGCCTCCATTCCTAGACCCTGTGCGCCTCTGATGGGAGCAGAGAGAGGGGCACACACTACTTGGACAAAACGATTTCTCCTGTGCAGGCTAGGGCAGGGTTGGGGAAGCCAGACGTGGTCATCTTGAAAACACGCTCCTGTTTTTCGTGAATGGAACTAAAAGGCACGAGACACGTTTTTTTAACCTTAAAATCCCTAATGAATCATGGACTTTCTGGTGTTTGTTACCTAATAAAAACAGAATGGTGTCCTGCTTCTTTTTGTACGAAGCCCTGATCCTACGGTAAGTGAAGACCACGTATGAGACTGTGTCTGGATGTCTGAGAGGTAAATAAGTTCTCCCCGAAGACCAGACTGGGAAAGCTCTGTGACACGATGGACTGCTTCACCTGACTCCGGCAGGCAGTCTGCCCCAGCGCAGGTCATGCTGAGCAGTGGCGGGCCCTGAGAGGCTCCAACTGGCAGGGGCTAGGGCTGAGGAAGCCTGGGAGCCAGAGCAGGGGTGCACAGAAACCCCTGGGGAGCAGCCCCCCTGCTTCCCATGACTGCATAGACCAGCAGCAAGGCCAGGAAGGCTCTGGAAGAGCTTGGCCTCCTCTGCCACCTTTGTGTCTAACAGGACAGGGACAGGCACGCTCCAAGGTCACTCGGCCTTTAGCAGCCTTGAGTCAGTCCCGTTACCCTAAGGAGGAGCTAAAGGGAGGGCAGTTCTGGTTTCTCATTGCTTCAAAACCACTTCTGTTTTAAGCCTCAGGGCTCATCAGACCCTTGAAGTGAAATACTTCGTTCCACTCATCCTAACGGCATAGCAGAACCTGGTTCTAAGCCATGTAAATGTCTCCAGCCCTTCACGACAAACGTGCCATGTGAGGGCACAGTGATAATACTTAATCCCTATGCTGACAGGACGCTGACAGAATGACGTCTGTCTTTCCTTTTTGGCTGTTAAGAACTACAAAAGTACGAGGATGTGGCAAAATGATTATACTTCTAATTTATTAAGTCTAGGCTCTGACTTAGCAGGAGTACATACACAGTAACGCCAAGCTGAAGCCAATTTTCTTATCCATAAACTGGGTAAGACCAAGGATCTAAGATTCTGTGTGAGATCCGACACAGATGAGAACCAACAGAAAGTGAAGGCAGGGAGCGGCACGCGGCATCCAGCTCACAGGCTGCCCGGACTGAAGCCGCTGACCCCCCACTGTGGCCACCGTGCCCCCAAGCACACAGGCCCCAGGGGCGTCCTGCCTCAGGCAACAGGGAGGGGGGCGGAGAGGAGCCCACACAGCTTACCGTTGTGTAGCTCTGCTCTGCATCCAGGTACTTCTTATACTCGTGATTGAGTTTGTCAAAAACTGTGGCGATCACAGGTAATGTTGCTCTGTCAGACTCACTCAGCACTGGAAAGAACGTTCACAGAGCTCAGCCGAGTTTACGTCTGTTCGGCACACAAACATGCTGCTGGGACAAAACTAACCTCAAAGGGCCACCAGGGCAAACCTACCTCCAGTGGGCATCCAGAAAAATGGACTCGTTTAGAGACCTGGAGCCTAGAATTCACTCGCCAGCCCTTCCCGGGGACTAGAAAAAGTAGCTACAGACTGTTTCAGCAGAAAGTGCTCAAAGTAGAGATCTCTGTAGTGAGGGACTTGGATTCTGGAAAATGTCTGTTTTGAGGCTGGGGACGGTAGCGCCCTACCCTCAGATGCCCCAGCTGTGTCTGGGGTGCTCTCACCTGGAACCGTCCTACTGAGCTTTCCTCCCCAACTTACAAGTCATGCTGCTATTTCATCGCCTTTCCAGGGGGTTAAATAGTCCACCCTTCAAGTCAAGGGTGAGGCTACAGGCTGTGCATAAGACAGAAAACGTGGCCTAGCTCCCAAGGAAGGGTGTGAGTGGCGCAGGCCCAACCCCGGAATCAGACTGAGGGGGAGGACTGGTCCACTTACTCTGCGAACACACAGACAGGATGACCATCTTGCACTCCTTTCTCTGGAGGAGAAAGTCCATCAGTCTTCCTTTGTCTGGCAAGAGATTTACGATGGGCTGAAGCTTCACCTGTAGGTTCCAGAGGTAGCCTGGGTGGACGAGGCAGCAAAGTTCATACAGGATGCAAATCAGGACAAAAGCCCATAAGGTGGTTCCCCTGAACCATTCATGGGGGGCTGGGGGGGGCAATCCTGCACAGCACCGATACGACCCTGATCTTACTAACCCAAGCACGCCTAGGACACGCAGGCCATGCCAGACTGAAGGACGGACAGCCACACTACAACTGCGTGCTCGATGGCTTCTTATGCCAAGGTGACTCTCTCTGATCACCTTGGCATCAACGGTGGGGCTCCCAAAATCGGGGGTGACTCAGAGCAGTTCCGTCCCTATACCTAGCCCCCATTTTAGCCTTGAAGGTTGAAAAAGATGTTAACGTGTGGCATGAACTTGGGTCCTGTACTCTGGTTTTTCCCACAGTGGCTCTTCAGCCACAAGGTAACTCTGGGGGGTCCCAAGGGAATTTCATAATTTGTCCATTCACTGATCCCTGACTTTCCCGAACACCCGCACTGCCAGGGAGCGCCTTTCTCAATTGGGGTTCCACAAGAGAATTCAACACTGCATTAAATGTGATCTGAGTGATCCCCTCGGTTCTCCCACAGCTGGTCAGAGCTAGATGGAGACGAGAGAAGTGGATCCCACAGGCACCAGGGCTGGTTCTTGCCCTGAGAACCCCGGGGGCCGAGCCAGGAGAGTGCATGCATGACTGAAGATGGATGTAGGAAGTCCTCTAACGGGAAGACATGGGCTAGGGGGCTACCAGGAAGACAACTAATATCTGACGGAGCTTCTCCAGCACCGTGGGAAGCATGAATGTGCCTCTCTGCACAGCCAGAACAAGAGAGGACTCGGGCACACGCGGGTGTGGTGTGGGGGGGTAAGGACAGGGCAGGGAGGGCCTTGTGCACCATGCTATGGGGTCTGGCTTTTCAGAATGGACAGAGTTGAACGAGCTAAAAGCAGGGGAATGGCCATTCTTCATTGTTAATTTTAAAAATAACATATACTCAGGATAAAACACAGAATAACAGAGAACAGAGTATAAAGTGAAAAATTCGCCCGTTCTGGGGTTGAAGGGAGTGGTCATCTCTCAGATTTACCTCGAAAACAGCACTGGCTAGTCCTGTCATCCCAAGCTAACAAGTACTACCATCTAACTTGACGATCGCCCCCCCGACCCACCTTGGCTTGCACTGATAATGATGTCAGGTTGAAAGACAATCCAGGACGAAGAATCTTCGTGTTATAGGAAGTGGTAAACCAGGAAGAGATGAAAACAACAGACAAACCCGTTCTGACAGGCACTGCCCACCCCACCCCCTACTTGCAGAGGCTCCTCGGCCCTGGGTGGTAAGGAAAGCTCCCTCGAGCACTCCCAAGACCTTCAGATCATTCACGGCTGGCACGGCCAAGGCTGCAGGACCACTCTCAGACACCAGTATAAAAGGGGGCAACAGCTTCCTTTCCGTGCACAGTGGCAAGGCCTTTATAAAGGATACAGAGTTTGCATGGGACAGGAGACTGGCTGGTCACAGGAGCAGGACCTGCAAACAAAAAACACAAGTGTGCAAGGGCAATGCCATCAGAAAATCGTGCCAACACCCATGCTTAGGATGTGAAATGTGGTACTTTTTAAAGACTTCGGTCAATGTTTATTCAACTGCAGTTAAATGAAGAAGGAGTGAACGGTCTTGTCCCAATAACACATATAAGGAGGAAGGGGGAAGTCGAGAACAATCCATGAAGATGTCCTCCCAAGAAGGGGAAAAGTATCAAGAATTCGTTCAGAGTTGGTAATTCTTCTGTAATAACCAAAGATGACTCATCATCATTTACACATGCACAGTAAAGAACTGAGAAATGTCCCTGGACGATTCAGGATCAAATCCCCAGGTACGTCGCTGATAATGTTTCAAACTATAGAAATGATCCCTGAAAGTACAGTCTTTGCTAATAATATTTCAAATAAAAGTGTTTTGTGGGGGGCACCTGGGTGGCTCAGTCGTTAAGCATCTGCCTTCAGCTCACATCATGATCACAGAGTCCTGGGATCGAGCCCCACATCAGGCTCCCTGCTCAGTGGGAAGCCTGCTTCTCCCTCTCCCACTCTCCTGGCTTATGTTCCCTTTCTCGCTGTCTTTCTCTCTGTCAAATAAATACATAAAATCTTTAAAAAAAAAAAGTGTTTTGTGGTTTAATTACCTAAATAATTAGCTCAATTCTCCACTGCAGAGAGTAGGTCCAGGCACAGAGATCTCATCTACGAAACAGACCCCAAAAACCCCATGTGACAAGGACTCATAATGACCGGTCACAGTGCCATCACGTCAGGTGGGCAGCCCTCCATGAACTTGATACACACAGCCCTGCAAACTAAACATCATTCCCAGTTCTGTTCCCACTACCCATGGACAATCAGAAGGTAGGTTTTAGTCAGTGAGCTGGAAAAGACCACCCAAGAGAGGAAAGGGCCCATGGGTCAGGCAAGCTAACGCAAACAACACTTGCATCTAGCACCCGAGGGTGAAGGCCTTACACGTGGGCCTCAACGCTGGCTGCCAATCACGTGGACTTAACTGCTCTCAGGTGAGAGCCAGCTGCCCTTGGTTTTTAAAGCCCCACCCCCACTCCAGGTGATCCTACCATGTAGTCAGCTCCACAACCACTGGCCGAACAAGACCAAAAACAGAAGGGAAAATGAGAGCAGCTGGCTCATCCCAAATTCGCTGGCATCCTCTTTCAAAACAGCCTAACAAGCTCTTCCTGCCGGCACGCCCCGCAACCACACAGGACAGGCAAGATACAAAGATGCTACAAGCCCGCAAGGGGCTTACAGTCTAGCAGGAAAAACAAGACAAACAGTCATTAACTGTAAAAACTGCTTTACCAACCCACACTCGAGATTCAATGGACCTTTGAATTATTAACCTTTGTCTAGACTATTATTTTGATCACACCTGGCATTTGATTATAACCAGCCAACTAGAACCTGACTGCCTTCTGACTGGTCCCAAAGCACCGTAACGGAGCAGGTTTTTAATGTCTAGAACTGGTTTTCCCTCCAATTCACCAGCAGTTACCTGCATGCCAAGTAAGCAGCAGATACAAGATAAACATTTGACACACTTTTTTTTTTTTTTAAAGCGAGCAAGCCCATGGGGGCCGGTGGGGGGGGGTGGTGATCTCANCTCAAGCAGCCTCCACAGCCCGGCACAGAGCCTGATGCAGGACTGGATCTCAGACCCTGAGATCATGACCTGAGCTGAAATCAAGAGTGGGACACTTATCTAAGTGAGCCACCCAGGTACCTGGACACAACCTATTCTTTTAATCCTAACACTATTAACTTAAGAAAAGGAAGATGCTGGAAGGAACACAGAAAGCCAAAAGACTTAATCAAACATAAGAACTCGCTCCTTCCTCCCCCAGTGCTGCCGGAGAGTTATCTAGCTTCTGGCTGATGCCACAGGTCGAGGCAGGCAGACAGCAGGCAGTGCTCTCCTGCTAACCTCTCAACCGCAGCCTGACTGGAATCTTCCCTGATAGGAGTGAGCCCCAAGCCCGCAACACCATCTGACAGGGATCCCCTTAAGGAGAAAACATTGCTACCGAAGTTCCAGACGTGCCCCCTTCTGACCAGCTGTGTGCACTGAAATGCACCCCCACACTCCGATCTCTTCTAGAAGAGAGCTGAGTGTTATTCCCGTGAGCTCTAGCTTGAAGTCAGTTACAGCGGGAAAAGGCAAAAATAAAAGCCCAATGGTTTCTTGCTCATTCCCTGAAATCCTGACCTTCTCCCTTCTCCGACTTCCTCCTCCTCCCGCCTCATGTAGGGCAGATTTCGAAACACCAAAGCAACACAGCCTTGAGCTCTTACGGGGCCCACCGGTGAGAAGAAAATGCAGTATTTACTAAGTATCATGACACAGAATGGGTGAGAAAGGCAAGGAAAAGTGATCCCAGGTTCAAATAACAGCCAGCAGCAGCCACGTTTAATCTCAGGGTTACAGAGAACAAGCAAATGGAAAACGGGCATATTTGATAATTAAACAACTAAAATAATCTCAGCTTCAGTGGGTAAATCCCGACTCTGTTTTAGTTATTTTTATTACTTTTCAAGTAGGCTCTACATCCAGTGGGGCTCAAACTTGCAACCCTGAAGAGTCACACGCTCTACCCACTGAGCCAGCCAGGAACCCCTCCCAACTTTCCATGTTAAAGCTCAGGGAAATCGGTCCATTTTCTTCAAAAGAAGATTCACCTACCTTATAAAGCGCTTTTCACAATGGCACAATTTTACTGATACGATCAGTAGGATTTTCATTAAAAAAACAAAACACAATCACCCACCCCAGAGCACCTGGACCCGGGAACCCTTGTGTGCCCTCCTCACTCCAACCGCCAGGCGGGGGTCCCCTTACCTGCCACGGGGATCTGGTAGGGCTGAATGGAGCGCGCTGGGAGCACTGGGTGATGAAAGGTGACGGTGCCATCAAACTCACCCCTCAACTTGATGTCAAATATCACCGATGTCTAAAGTGGAGAAAAGTACAACTCAGACGCCGAAACAGGCCATGATGGACTCGGCCCGCCCCTTCCATCCTCTGGCATCCTGCCATGGTCCCGTCAGCTCAGAGTCTGCGCGCACCGCACCCCTGCAGGCTGTTTCTGAGTAGGGAGGAGTGCGCTGGGGTATCACAACTCTGACCCTGCTCCCCACGCTCACTTGGACACGCACACTCCTGGCGCTGACAACGGGCTGAAGAGCTCAAAGTGATTCCAGCAGATCTTTTTCACTTTAACTCAAGACACCTTTGCTAGTCAAAAGAAGGGTGTCACCACCCTATAGGAGGCGTGGGACAGAAGCACCCCATCTATGACCAGATATCCAGCTAACCACACAGAAAACAGCAGGACCCGTTCTAGTCTTTCTCTTGGGTGCAGAGCCTCAAAACCGTTATCCTTTGGCAGCATCATCTACCCTCACAAAGGAAGCATCGAGCTCAGGTGCTCACATAAGACTGTGGTTCTGTGGGTGCCTGGGTGGCTCAGTGGGTTAAGCCTCTGCCTTCGGCTCAGGTCGTAATCTCAGGGTCCTGGGATCGAGGCCCGCGTCGGGCTCTCTGCTCAGCAGGGAGCCTGCCTCCTCCTCTCTCTCTCTCTCTGACTGCCTCTCTGCCTGCTTGTGATCTTTCTCTCTGTCAGATAAAAATAAAAATCTTTAAAAAAAAAAAAAAAAAAAAGACTGTGGTTCTGCAGTAAATTCCCAGCTTTGTTGAGTCAACCAAATAATTAGGCCAGAAGCGAATATCATCATGTGGTACCTTCTGGAATAGTCTTTAACTCACTGTAATCAATAGAGAGGGAATCACCATTTTTTCCTAAACTGTCTAGAATACCAAACCCAGCTGCATCCAGAAGACCAAAGCTTTATCATGGGAAGCACTTTCTAGTCTTCGTTCTGAATGTTTTGTCAATTTTCACAACTCTTTCCCGCAACCCTGACCAACGACACACGCACACGCCATTCTCACCTCTGTGTCCTGATGATGAACCACCACCAGGTTATCCACTACGTTGAGGGCAAACTTCCCCGTCCGATTTAACTTTAATATGTGCATCTTTTTACAGGCACCTTCTCTGTAGGATAACACAAAGGTCAAAAAATAGATCGACAGGCTTTAGTTCGTATTTTAAAATTAGAGAACGAGGATAGCATTGGGTATACCGTGGTAGATGATAGAGGACTACCTCCGCTCCTGTACTATTGGAGGTCCGGGAATGATGCCTCAGGAAGAGAACATAAAGCTGTCCGTATCTAGGGAACAGAGAGACAGACGTCATGTCAGGCCGCCTGAAATGCCTCCGTTCTAAATGCTGAAGTGGGAGGCCATCAGTTAATTATGACAAACTCACTAACGGAGTATTTCACAGCCAACAAAAATATTTACGAAGTGCAGTTAAAAAAAAAAGAAAACAGAGCCAATTATAAAGTGAAACGGGGGATGCAAAACTAAATACAGCACAATCACAACACTTTATAAGGAAAACACAAACACAATGTCCAAAACTACTAGAAAGCAATACGAGTTAATAGCTATTCTTGAGTAACAAACTCAGGCCATTTTTGTTTTCTCTAACTTTCCGTATCTTCCAAGACTTATGTAGTAAGTATATTCCTTGATGCTAGGGAAATACAATCATCTTCATCTGCAAGCCTCACGGCCCGCCTGCTGCTGCAAGCAGCTCCGGCGTGCACACGGCTATTCCGGAGGCCAGTACTGAGCTCGGCCTGCCCCCGGGATGAGACCGAAGGGCAAGGAGCGGGTCCTTGCTGCCAGTGGGCCAGGACTGTTCTCATTGTACCTATTCTCCAAGCCAGGAGGCCACAGAAGATTGTCTTAATTTAAAAAAAAAAAACACTCTAACTGCTAAAAAATGTTAAACTTCAAAGCCACTGTTTTAGGCCAAAGAAGAATCAGAAGTAATTTAGGAACAAAATTTTGACATTTTTGAATCAGGTTAGAGGTACACAGGGTATTCTTTGTATCAGTTTCCATTACTGTGTCTTTAAAATTCCCATAATGAAGTATAAAAATTGAGATAATCTGCATGTATAAATGAATATATACCTTCTGACATAAGTAATTCAGTTCCATGTTTGTTAGATAAAAAAACTATGTTCTTTTCTACAGCAAATAGGATATATTTCAGCTAAAAGAAAGTCCTTGATAAGCTTCAACTACTGACAGAATAAAAAAAATTCTAGAACTAAGACACCTAAAAAATAGAGTGGTCCAAAGTTTTCATTTTATCAGGCTAGAATGGTGGAAAAACTTCCCTAAGGTCACAAAACTAGGAAATCGGCAAAGAATGCTGGGCCGATGGAAAGTTTTCTATATTTGTAAAATCTAGGCACTGAAAGGGCAAGGGGGAGTCTTGATCACGTGTTAAACGGCAGTCCCACACGGCTTACGACGCACTTCTACTACTTCGAAAAAGCAACTTCAAGAAGGCATTCTCTCAGGGCGCCTGGGTGGCTCAGTGGGTTAAAGCCTCTGCCTTTGGCTCAGGTCATGATCCCAGGGTTCTGGGATCGAGCCCCGCATCAGGCTCTCTGCTCAGCAGGGAGCCTGCTTCCTCCTCTCTCTGCCTACTTGTAATCTCTCTCTGTCAAATAAATAAATAAAATCTTTAAAATAAAAAGGAAGGAATTCTCTCAAAAGACAGACATACATGGTCGCCATCGCGATGTCCCTCTCGGAAAGGTTCAGCTTGGTTGACTTGGGCACAGCTGGTAACTCAATCTCAAACTTGGGCAGCTTCGACATAGTGCCAGCCTGTTTGGGTGATCAAAGTATCAGGAAAAGCTGATTAAACCCCTCTGATGCTTTAGCGTTCCCTACATAAAACCACTGAGCAATGCACACACTATGTCTCTTCATCCTTTCTGAAGTCCCATTATGGCCTTTATTCCCTGGGGTCTGTCCCCACACAAGGAGTCCTTCTTGGGGGTGACGGGAGGGTAGAGTGTGCCCTCTAGTGGTCAGAAGTGGTGAGCTCACTGGCTGGAGGAACTTGCCCCTTGGAAGTACTTGGAAGTACTAACCTCAGGAGGTTAGAGGAAGGGGTGGGGGGAGGAACTTTTCCTAAAGATAGGCTTGCTCTTACCCGAAAATAAAAGGGCTGCAGCACATTCCCAAGCACTGTGGTAGACAGCAGAATCACAGCACCCTCGGGGCAGTACATGTACCAATTCACGTTGATATTCTGGCTCTTCAGGAGTTTCAAATTTCGCTTCTCTGGTAACACCTAAAGCAAAGTTCAGGAACAGAGTGTTTTGAAACAGTAAAATGGAAGACAACTGACAAGAAATTAGAAAACAATAAAAAGCAGGGGCGCCTGGGTGGCTCAGTCAGCTGAGCGTCCAACTCATGGTTTCTGCTCAGGTCGTGATCTCAGGGTCTTGAGATCCAGCCACCAGTGGTAGAGCTCCATGCCCTGTGGGGAGTCTGCTTCTCCTCTCCTTCTGCCACACACTCTCTCTAAAATAAATAAATCTTTAAAGAAAAAAAAACAAAACAGGGGCACCTGGGTGGCTCAGTCGGTTAGCACCTGCCTTTGGCTCAGGTCATAATCCCAAGGTCCTGGGATCAAGCCCCGCATCGGGCTCCCTGCTCAGCGGGAAACCTGCTTCTCCCTCTCCCACTCCCCCTGCTGTGTTCCCTCTCTCGCTGTCTTCTGTCAAATAAATAAATAAAATCTTTAAAAATAAATAAATAAAAATAAAAAGCGGGAGAAAAACCACTAAATAAAATTGAAAAAATTTTGTTTGTTATAGCTACTGATCCCAGTGCTCAGTGCTTTACACATCTTGGCTCATCTACTCACAGCAGCCCCTGAGACGTGGCACCCAGGACACCTGACCGAGGAGAAAACAGGCTCAGTCACCAGCTAAGGCAGTTACAGCCCAGGCAGGGCCAGGTCACCGTAATGCCCCGTCCGAGCCTCCATGCTCTCGGCAAGGAGTAGCCGTGCCCCACGCCCCCCTCTGACCCCCTCTCATGGAATCCGCCACCGCCCAGCCTGCAGCACCGGCCATCCTCCTGGCCTCCACCTAGCAGTCAGCACTGGGCCCGGAAGCAGCTCCCTTTTGCCAACAATCGTGTTTGTGAGACGCTGCGTGGAAACCTAATATTTTACAGTCAATGTATGTTTCAAATATACTGTACGTGTTCTGATACATTAAGGAACATGGGGTAGAGCCCCAAGACGTTAATGCTCATGGAACACTGCACTTGAGAACGGACATGGAAGTCAGGGCCGGGAGGCCCGGCTATCTTGACAGTTTGGGTAGAACTAAATAAGGATGAGCTGGCATCCTCTTTCCTTTTAAGTTACTTCTTGAAGAGCTGAAGTCTAGATGACGTGAATGTACACTCTTCCGCTAGAGAGAACAGAAAGCTGTGTAATCGTCCTCTCCGCACTACCATATATACAAACCCTGTGTAGGAGACTTGTGCAGTTCCTTTCCGAAGGTCATTACAAAGGTTCTGAAGAGGCACACAGCAAAGCCCCGTGGCATTAACATCTCACATTTTGCTTACTTAGGCGTATTTTCTCCATCCCTACATTCTAAATTATACTGGATTCATGAGGTCAACAAAATTCAACCCTGTCAGAATCCTAACACCCTCCAGATCAGCTCCACTGAAAGCTCTCAGATGCATTTCTCAATGTCAGGCAGTTGGAACATATTACGAGCTGATGAGCCAGGTGCAAAGTCAAGTCAACAGAGTGAAAAGGAATGGGAAACATTTGCAAGCCATCAATCTGATAAAGGGTTAATACTCAGAATATATGCCTATGGACTCATAATATGCAGTTCTGGCAAAAATGTGGGAAATGGAGATTCCTACACTGAAACTTCAAGTGTGGAGGGCGCCCGGCTGGCTCAGTCAGAGGATCGAGCGACTCTTGATCTCCAGGTCGTTGAGTTCAAGCCCCTCAGGGAGTGTGGAGCTTACTTAAAATCAAGACTAAAAAAAATGTTTTTAATTTAAAAAAAAAGAAAAGAAAGAAATTTAGTAATATCTGTTCAGCTTTTTGGAAGTTCGTGTTTATGCTGTAATTCCAAGAACTGCCTCATCCAAGAACATAAAGAAATGTCTGCAAGCATGTTCACTGCAGAATTTATAATCACAAAAACATGAAAACAAGCCAGAGGTTCATCACCAGGGAATAAGTTAAACTGCAGGACACCCACACAAAAGGATACTATTCAGTCAGAATAAAATATGGACAGGGGCGCCTGGCTGGCTCAGTGGGGGAAGCACGTGACTCGATCTCAAGGTTGTGAATTCAAGCCCCATGTTGGGTGGGTGTAGAGATTACTTAAATAAATAAAACTTTAAAAATTGTTTTAAAAAAAGAATAAAATATGGACACATGTCCAAGACATACCACTATGCAAAAAAAAGCCAGCCACAAAAATTTATATACATTCCTGAGTTTGTAAAATACAAAAGTTTGTACGTATGTATGAAAAGAAATATACTGAACTTTTCATACTTGTTATTTCTAGGGATTATGGGGGGGCTTTTACCTCCCATATATCCTGGTATTGTTTAACTGTTTTATAAAAAATATGTATTTCTTGTAGTTAGAAAAAAAAATAAAAACCTAGTAAGAGACTAAAACTCCAGAATCTCAAAATATCTATTTAGAACTGAATTCAAAAGGCTGCCAAACTCATCACAGATCTTTCCCCCGTGAGCATAAGTGATCAACATAATACCTGGTAAAATTCAATTCCTTGATCTGTTATGAAGACGATTTCAGTAGAACTGGTCCAACAGAATCCTAGTATGTTGGCGTTCTTGGTCTGAAAAAGAATTATGAGACATTTTCTTAATTAAAAAGGTTTGTATAACTCTCTTCGAAAGCTTAAAATACTCTTATCACTCTTTACTAAAATTTACCTGGATTTGATCACTTAAATCAAACGTTCTTTTGGGAAATACAATGCTCCCAGATTTCCACCTGGAACACCTCACTGAAGCCCCTGACTCTTGATTCCCTCTGGTCAAGAACAGAGGAAAAGACCTCAATTTGAGAGACGGGTAACTGACCGCAAGTTCCACCTTAAGGAATCAAAGGGCAGCTGGCTTTCTTAGTCAGCCGCAGCATAACAACAGGCATGAGGAAAGAATAAAGGCCTGAAGGTTCTCAGCCAGTGCTGAGCAACCCGGGATGGGGGCCGCAGCACCAGGTCTGCAAGGGGCTCAGTGACTGGGCCCAGGGACTTTCCCTTGTCGCAGAGCCCACCCTGAACTTCATTTAGCAAGACGATGACAAAGCTGCTAAAAGCCACACGGAGCCACCAGCACCTTCTGCCAGTTTCCATGGTGCCATCCCGTGGCTTTTCGCTGAGCCCCCTCTGGCCTCGTTCATTAGATGCAGCAAATCTAATTAAAATAGATTAGAATCTACACTTCGGGAACGAAAGCGGAAGGACACAACAGGGACACCAAATCAAGGAAATGAAACATGAGGAGAGGGGGAAAAAACTCCTCTTCCTAAAACCTCCACAGAGGCCGCTCTGAAGGGGACCCAGGGTCCCAGCCAGAGGCGCAGCTGGCACAGGAAGAAGGGCGGGAGCCACGCGAAGTGCTGATGCTTCGCCCCACGCATAACACCCCGTCTCCCACTGAATCCTCCCGATTCCATCTTGTAGAAGAAGAAACAGACTGGTAACCCAGAGCCCCCGAGCCCACACGCAGCAGGTCTCGGCGTGACGCTCGGCCTGCCTCCAAGCATGACGTCCCACAGCGTCTCCACCACAGGACCCACACAGGGAAACGGCCGGCAGCTGGGAAAGGATCTGGCCCATACCTTGCACTCTTGAGTGTACTCCAGCTGAGAACTATCTGGGATAAAATTAGAAAAATCCTGAAAAGTAAAAAAAAAAAAAAAAAAGGGAAGGAAGGAAAAGAAAAAAATAAGGAGAAAATTTAGATCAAGCAGCACACTGCCAACCTACGTTGGTAGACAACAAGACAAAAGACAAACTCATTTACTTTTTTTTCAAAAGACAAATTTAAAAAGTGATCAGAAAATAATTGGTAAGAGACAAGAAAACTAAAAGGACCAATGTGGACAATCCATCTCCTTACAACTCAAAAAAGGAAAAAAAAAATCTAAATATTCAGTTAGAGTTTAGAAACTGATACTGAAAATCAACTGATTTTAGAGGACTGTGTTGCTGCATCTTAGAAGAGGCTTTCCAAAACTTTTAGCAATGAATCCTGACAGAAGGAAATCAGATTCTGCCTCTTCCCAACAGCTTTCACTCTACAAATGACATGGTGAATACTGACAGAAGCAAAAAGGCCAACTGGCGCTCCAACTTGAACATCTGTTCCTGGAGGTCAAGCATTCAAAGACACAAGAAGTGAGTAAATGGAGCTATTCAGGTAAAGCTAATTCACCAAACTGCCAAAAACGCACCTCACAGGAGTACCTGGGTGGCTTAGTCATTAAGCGTCTGCCTTCAGCTCAGGTCATCATCCCAGGTTGCTGGGATCAAGCCCCACATTGAGCCCCACATCAGGCTCCCAACTCAATGGAAAGCCTGCTTCTCCCTCTCCTACTCCCCTTGGTTGTGTTCCTGCTCTTGCACGCTCTCTGTCAAATAAAAAAATAAATTTTAAGAGTATTTATTTATTTATTTGACAGACAGAGATCGCAAGCAGGCAGAGAGGCAGGCAGAGAGAGAGGAGGAAGCAGGCTCCCTTCTGAGTAGGGAGCCCGATGCGGGACTCGATTCCGGGACCCTGAGATCATGACCTGAGCCGAAAGCAGAGGCTTAACCCACTGAGCCACCTAGGCGCCCAATAAATTTTTTTAAAAAATGCACCTCACATAATCTATGCTGCTAGCTATCAATCAATACAAAAGATGCCCAAGGCTCATTACTTTAAAAAAGACTTAAGTCAAAAATGAAAAACTAAGGTCAGAAGTATTTATCCCTTGAAATGTCTTTCTTCAAGAATTCAAAAGGCTCAAATACAACTATAACTTTCATGGCATTAAAATAATGAAGGCTTCCTTTAACACTGATTTTTGCGAGGCGCCTGGGTGGCTCAGTTGTTAAGCATCAGCCTTTGGAATGGGTCATGATCCCAGGACGCCCCGCATTGCACTGGGCTCCCTGCTCAGCGGGAAGCCTACTTCTCCCTCTCCAACTCCCCCTGCTTGTGTTCCCTCTCTCACTGTGTCTCTCTCTGTCAAATGAATAAATAAAATTGTAAAAGAAAAAAAAAAAGTAAAAATCTTAAAATAAAAATGATATTTAACACTGTTTTTTGCAATTCATTCTCTTCTAAATATACTTCTAATATCCTTTTCTTTATGCTGTCTTTAAGGATTTGTCCTGGGGCGCCTGGCTGGCTCAGCTGGAAGAGCATATGACTCCTTATCTCGGGGTCATGGATTCGAGCCCCACCTTGGGTGCAGAGATTGCTTAAATAAATAAAACTTGAAATAAAAAAGTAAAGATATGTCTTACCACCGTCTTTGAGGTCCTCTGAACAGCCAATATCTTATTTTCTAAGGAAAACTTAATGCACTTTACTTCTCCTTTGTCTTCCATTCTTGAAGGAAAAAAAAATTGTTATGAATTAAAAGTTAATAAGCAAATTCTAGCAT
Source organism: Ailurus styani (assembly GCA_002007465.1). Lineage (NCBI taxonomy): Eukaryota > Metazoa > Chordata > Mammalia > Carnivora > Ailuridae > Ailurus > Ailurus styani. The sequence continues at coordinate 757,928 of LNAC01000185.1, forward strand.
CTAGAATTCTGTGAGAAAAGTTATATACTCAGGAAGCAGCAAATCTCAGTTGAAAATTATGTTTCTGAAACTATCAGGACTTCTCTTCAAACAACAAAATCCAACTGGCAACAAGCTGCTGATGAAATTTATAGTTTTGTGGTTAACAAGTAACTGACGAATTAACAACAGCTGCATCTGCCCCTGAGCATCATCTGAGACATAAATAAGTAATATCCTCACAGCAACCTTCTTCAGAAACGACGGCCTTTCCTCCCCATCAGTCTCCCAGCAGAGTGTGTGAAAGAGTGTAAGCTTTCCTGTTTACTTCCCAAGCGACAGGACCTCAAACAAACGTTACGTAGGGAAGTCAAGGGCTGGATTACAGAGCAGCACCAGTAAACTTTTGCTTGTAGAGACGTTTAATGTGTGTCAAGACTCATCAACTGTATAAATATATGCAGTTAATTCTACCACAATATAACTGTTAAACAGACACAAAATTGCTAAAATTTTTGCCAATAAAATTAAAATTTAAAAGAGGGTAAATTCAGTATCTTCCTCCTCAAACCTGACTAAGCCCCCAAATCTGGATCATCACGGACTCACTCTCATTTTCCACACCCAAATGACCATCAAAACTTACCCAAGACCTTCCTCGGCACCTCCTGAGTGCCCATGTGATACCAGTCTACTCTGTCTTCAGTCTGGTCTTTAGTATGCCTGGCTCAGACTATTGCAATCATCAGTCAGTGGTATCCCTGACGTTGATATGCTCCCAACTAATGAAGCTTCAATGTTGTGAACAGCACGATCTTTCTAAGCACTGCTAAAATCATGCCATGCCCCATCTTACAAATTTTCATTAAGAAGATAAAGCCCTAATTCCATAGCAGAACACATAAGGTTCAAGCTAACTCCTGCCAGGGGCCAAACGACCACCATCTCCCTTGCCTGCAAGGACACCTGATATCAGTTACACAGACCTGGAATTCCCCCAAACATAATGCTTGCTCACTTTTACACTCGGATATTCTCTCCACCTAAAAGGCCTACTCTCTTCCCCATGTAGAATCAGCCCATTCAAGCTTTAAAGTTTTGCTCAAAGGCTCCTTCCTCTCTTGAGGCCTTCCCCATCCGTTTCCTGGCCTACCCCAAGATAAATGTCTCACTTCTTTTGTGCGCCCAAATTCTGAAGAGTGCCATTACAGCACTTTTCACAATCAACAGAATGTGTCCACGCACTTGTCTCCCCCACTACATTTAGGAGTTCTGCAAAAGGGCACTAGGCTGCACATGCCCAGTGCCTAGCACATGGGCTACAATCAGTGTTTGTCCAACAAATGAGTGATCTGTTTTCTACTGCAAAAACTGTTTCCTATTAGCATAGGCCACCTGCAAAAAAAGTTAAGTCACCACTGAACTGAGGGCCCACATTGTACTTTCCCCTTCTGTAATCACAGGATTTAAAGATCAGATAATTTATCAACCAAATCGAGATATTCTGAAAGTGAAAGGAAGTGTGATTCATAATTATACTGGTTCAACTTGCATACACTGGAAAATCGTCACCTTTAGTGGAAGCTGGGATTTCCTTAATATACATTATTATATAGGAAACACTAACCAGGAATCTCCTCCTCCACCTACCACAAAGCCTGAAAAGACCGAGGCCAGATGAAATGAAGGCCCTTGTCTGTCAAGATGCCAGAAATGGGCGCATCAGTAAACTGACTTGCTAATTTCAAGTGCCAGGGAGTGGGTTCCCTATGTTGGAGCATTTGATTCCCAAATCAAGAGAGAACTACTCTACACACTTCACTCTGACACTAAGTACTGACACGTGCCACCAACACTGCACAGCAGGTGTCTGCTCGCCTCTCCCTACACACAGGGATTTGCAAGCATGTATACACTTCAGCCAAGGGACAAACTTTTTAAAACCACCTTGTGAATGAGAAACAGAAATACATCATTTGGTTTACATGTGACCATTATTCTGTGAATGTCAATAGTTACCGAAATGAGATGGGATTCCTGTCATCTGGGCCTTTAACTACCACCCCGGTAGCTCCACCTGATCGAACTGCAAAAACCTGGGAAGAAAAGGAGCAACGTTAATGGTCTGAACTTTGAAAGACTTTAGACGCATTCACTGGCCTCCAGGCAATTATTTCTACTACACCCACTCCTGGTTCAGCTCAACTAAGGTGGCATCTGTCAGTCTGCAGACGCTTAGTGTTCACTTCCATTTTAAGGGACAAGAGCGTAGAGACCAATAGTCTCTGGTAGTTATACCATTCCGAGGGCAACCCCTGTGCAAGACCGGGCCGGGGTCCCCGCGGCTACACGTTTTAATCGGGTACAGCAAAGGCGCCCCTCATGCATTTGAGCTCCCGTTACTCCTCAAATTGCTTCCCCCCGCTCCTTTCCAAATTCCGAAAATAAGGGCAATCTCAACGTTTAAATCCTCGACTGCAAGGGTAACTGATGACAAAGACAACAAAGGCGCCGGGAAAGGGCCGGCGAGCTAAGAGCTGACCACAGCGGCCAAAGGGCGCTGCTGGGCGCTGCTGCAGGTTCGCGGTCCACCCGGCTGTCACTTTGGAGAAGCAAGCCAAGAAAGCCCCCGCCGAGGGGACTCCCGGTCCCTCGGCCCACCCCAGAACCCGGAGCTGGCGCCACTCCCGCGCCGGGACCGGAGGGGAGGCTCCAAACCTGGCCCCCCCCCGGAACCCGGCCCGGGTGCGCGCGGGACGCCCCTGGGGGCGCCGGGGACGCCGGACGGGACGCGTCCGGCCGCACGGGGGAGGAAGGCGCGGACCCGTCCGGACCTGCTTGTTGGCCTCATCGAAGAAGACGCAGTTGACCGGGTTCGCCTTCTCGAAGTGCACCGGCCGGTCGCAGAGCTCCAGGTAGTAGTCCTCCTCGCCCATAGCGGGCGCCGCCGCTGCGGCGGGGAGTCCGGGGGCGGCCGCCAGCGTGGAGCGAGACAAGCGTAGCCCGGCTCGGGGACTCGGCGAGTCGGGCCGGGCGGTGGCGACGGCGATCCGAGCGGGCGCGGAGGCCGCTTCCTGGTGCCACGCCCCCACCCCGTCCGGCACGTGATCCGCCGGCCTCCGCGCTTAAATGGGCGACGGCCGACCGGCCGCGGTGGGACCTAGAGACCGCGGCCGCGCCCTGCTCCGCGCGAGGCTCCTCCCCTTTCTTGGAGGGCGGAGTCCCAGCGCGGGTCGCGGGGCGGGGGCGTGACCCGGAAGCGGCGCGGAGCGGAGGGCGGTGGTTGGCACCGCCACTCCTGCCTGCGCCTTCCCTGGAGAGTGCGGGTCCTGGCTCCTGGTCCATCCCGGGGGGCTTACGCCCGGCCGGGTGCCCGCCTGCGGCAGGGCTGCCCCTGGTCTAGGGAGGGTTTACCCTGTCTCTCCGGCAGGTTTATTGCGCCTGCCTCTGGGAACTTAGGAAAGGAGGGCAGTGCTGTGGCCAGTGCCTGGATGCTGTGAGCATGTAACAGGGAAACCAAGTTTAGATTGCAGTCAGAAAGCCTGTTTTGAACGGCTTTGACATTTGAGGGGGGCGTGAGGGAATCTCCTCATTCCAGGGAGTTGGGAGGGGGGAAGGAAGGGACCACGGATGACCCCGAGGTGGCCATTCTCAGCAACCGGATGGTTTGAGCACCGTTCTCTAAGATAAAGAGGCTTGAGAAGTTTGGCGGGGAAGTGGTGAAGATCAAGAGTTGCATTTTAGACATGTGAATCCGAGGAGAAATGACATCTACATGACTATGCGGGGCTGACGCTCACCAAGAGTGACAAGGCTGGGTGGAGGTAGTAATTGGGAGTTCCTGGAATAGTGATGGTATTTGAAGCCATGGAGTTGGATGGCGTTGCCTCACATAGAGCCATGGGGTGAAATAACCAACCTGTAGAGGTGGAGAAGAGGAATCAGTAAAGGACAAGGAGCAGAGCCGGCCAGAGAAGTACACAGAGACTCGGGGTGGTGGGTGCCTCTGGGACTGAGTGAAGAACTGTTTCCGGAGGTGGGGTGTGGTCTGCTTTGACAAAGGCTGCGGAGAAGTCAGAGCGCTGAAAAGGGGTCCCCACTTTTTCGTCAGGGAAGACACTGATACTTCAGTGGCAGGACCATCACTGCAGGGACTGGGAGGCAGAGCTACAGGGCAGGCAGTGGGTTGGAAGTGAGAATGGGAAGTGAGGAAGAGGTGACTGATCTGGAGAAGCTTGTCCCTGAGAGCAGCGGAGGAATGGACGTGGAGGTGACGCAGGATGGGAGCAAGTAGGAATGAGTTAGGTTTTTCAAAAGAAAGCAGCAGCAAGGCTGTGCATACTTTACTGAGCATAAGAACGTCGCAAGTCTCTTGTGGAGCCCAGGGATCTGCAGAGGCCGGAGACCTCAGAGACAAAGTTGGAGGATTATACTTATAAAGAACAGCAAACCATAAGAGACTCCTAATCTCACGAAACAAACTGAGGGTTACGGGGGGGGGGAGGGTAGGGATAGGGTGGATGGGTTATGGACATTGGGGAGGGTTTGTGCTATGGTGAATGCTGTGAAAAGTGTAAGACGTGATTCACAGACCTGTACCCCTGAGGCAAATAATAATAATTAAGGGGGGGAAAAGAAACAAAACAAATGAACAAAGAAAAAAAAAGAGACCAACAAAACCCAGAACTGTAGAGAACAAACTGATGGTTCCACTAGGGAGGGGTGTAGGGGGATTAAGAGTACACGTATCACAATGAGCACTGACTAATGCATAGAATTGTTGAATCACTATATTGTACACATGAAATTAATATAACACTACATGTTAAAAAATAATAAAAAATTCTAAAAATAAAAAATGAAATGAAATTTTCACTTTGCCAAAAAATAAATAAAACAGCAGACTGAGGCATCTTTGTGTGAATGAGAATGGTTTAGCAGAGAGGTAACGATGAATATGCAGAGAGGACGAGATTTCCAAATGAGGTGAGATGCGGCAGGACCCAGAGTGCTCGTGGATTGGTCTTTTCTGTAACTACAGGAAAGGAGGAGGCTGGGAGATTTATGGGTAGGAGAATGAGGGCCTTCCTCCCCTTTCTCTAGTAAAAAGAAAGAATGGGAAGGAAAGAGGGAAGGGAGGGAGGGAGGGAGGAAGGAAAATGAAAAAGAAGAAAAAACCTATTCCTGTAAGGCTCCTACCATTGGCCAGACCTGTCCTATCTCTGTCATCTACTAACCAGGATTACAGAATCCTTCCCCCCACGTCCTGCCATCACCTATCAGCTTACCTGCGGATGACCCCTCCCACCTTGCGCTGTCCCTCCTGCTGCTCCCTTGTGACCATTCTTCACCACCTCCAGGACCCTCCTTTGTCCTACTTTTTCTGCCCAGTCTATTGCCCCTTCTTCCCTTTCCTCCTCATCCAGCTGCAATTCCGTTTTCCTCTACCCCAGTACTGATTTTGCCATTACCCTCAACATCCTTGCTCCTCTGTCCTTGTCACACTCATCTGACAGAGCCTCAGCCCAGACGCACTCCACCCGGCTTCTCTGCACTGTGGGAGGAGCCCCACAGCCTGGCAGCGGGTGCCAGTAGGAGCGCAACCGGCCCTCGGCCCCACCTGGCTCTCCTCCATTCCCTGCAAAGGACACTGCCAAGCCTTCCCTGCAGCCCTTCGCAGACACCTGGCCTCTGTTTATGGGGAAAAGTAAAGCCATCAGACGGTAACGCATTGTCCAATCTACCACTGCTGCTCCCTCCACCCTTCCCAGCCTCCTTGGAGTTAGAAAAATGCCTGTCCTGCCCAAGAAATTCTTTGGATCCCATTTCTCACTTTCTCAGAAAAGTTAAGGCGTTGATTATCACACCTCTCCTCACATCCTGGCACCTAGAAATGGTCTTTCACTTTGCTGCTCTCTTTCTTCTTAAAAACACAACCACTGAGCTGAAAACTAACACAGAAAACTTTCCTGAAACCCTTGTGTGTCTCCAGCTATGACCCTCCTTCTCTCCTGCCCAGGACACTTCTCTGAAGAGTTGTGGTGCGCTACCCTCACTTCCCCAACCTTACCCCACTCCTATCTGGCTTTGGCCCCATCACTGGAAACAAAAGAGCTCTCATGAAGGTCCCCAGGGAGCTCCATGTCACTGTGTTCATGAAAAATTTTCAGTCATTTTATGGATTTCTCAGGACTCAGTACCTTTTTTTTTTTTTTTTTTGACAGAGAGGGAGAGATTATAAGTAGGCAGAGAGGCAGGCAGAGAGAGAGGAGGAAACAGGCTCCCCACCGAGCAGGGAGCCCGATGCGGGCCTCGATCCCAGGACCCTGAGATCATGACCTGAGCCGAAGGCAGAGGCTTTAACCCACTGAGCCACCCAGGACTCAGTACCTTTTAATCACTCCCTCATTCTCATGAAACTCTGTTGATATTTATGCTGGTCATTACTTGACTAAATCTGTTCCTGTTGTACAGGAAATCCATGAGGGGAGGGCTACGTCTTTGTACTGCTATCTATCGCTCGGCCCTTACCTCCAGTTGCCTGCTTCTCACCTCCACTAGGGTGCCTCAGAGCACCTGGAAACCAGCATCTCTAAAACAGCACTACTGACCTTCACCACCAGGGTCCTCTCTCCAAATCTTTGCCTCTCCATGGTCCATCTCTTTTAGTCACAAACATATTTGTTTCTGTATTTAATTAGTTGCTCAACTAATTAAAGACATTGTTTACCCCGTGCCCAATAGAATTTGCTCTTCTTCCCAGATTTAAAGAATTATCTTTTCCTTGGTAATCATCAAGACTCTGAAACTAGTCTATACAAATGGATCAACAGTCATTTCTAGAATTTTGAGTTTGCAAATATTACCAGGACTCAAATTCATAAGTGCCTGATACCAGAATTAGAATTAGGTGAGAATTTTCTTTCCATTGTATCCTCATCCAGTCTAATAATTCATTTATCAGAAGGTTCTTTCTGTGGGTTTCCTTTGTTACTTAAGGTAGATGTTTCCTTCCTCATTTCAGTTATTTCTATTCATAGTTCCTGTTTCTGCTCCTTCTTTAAACATTAAATTGACAAAAGGTTGCAAAGCTATACCTCTGTTTTGGTGTCTTTTTTGGGGGCCACACTAGATTTGATTTTCAGAGATAAAAGTTTATATATGAATCAAAGTATTGCAAATGTTTTAAATTTAAAATTCACTTTTATTGGGAATAAAAAGTTTCACTTCTTAAATGACTCATTGAACAATCTCAAAACATTGTTCTTTGAATTCCGTTGTTTTGGAAAATAATTTGAGCAAAATCTTTCTAAAAGCCTGTTTTTACACTGAAACCCATGGAAAGACCAGTAGGCACCTTGCCCGTCCCTTCCCATGATTATATTGGAGTAAAAGTTCACAGGGGTGTTTGAAGTCAGACATTTTCCAAGACTCACTGGCTCCACAAACCAGTTGGTTGTCAGAATCAAAAGTTTTAAAAATAAAAACATGCTATATTGTAATTATGAGAGAACACACATGGAAATCAATATAATTTCAATAGTACAGAAAGATATCAAGTGCAAAGAAGCTCTCTTCTCCCTCCTTCCCCCAAATCCTCAAGGCCACAACCCAGAGAAAGCCGGTTACCAAGTTCTATTTTTAGCTGTGATGATAACACTATAACACATATACTTACCTCATTTTATGACCTTCAGGTAGTCCATGTTACTCTGCTATGAAAAGATGAGGATTTAGCACACTGATCTGTCTCTCACCCCCCTTGCCCAATACTTCACAATTTTTGTTGCTCATACTATTTTTAGTTCTTCTCGCATTTACTCACATAACTTCATATGACATACCCAGACCTCCATTTTTGATCCATCAATGTTAGAAAGTTTCCAGTGACTCTACACTATGTAAGATGGGGAGATGAGGGCGCCGATACCAACCCCTCTCCCCTGCTTCCCCTCCCTAGTCCAAACTTACATTGTCAAGGTTTGGGGAATTTACGTTCTGTCACTATAAATTCAGTGCCTTGTCTATGGATTATATCTAAATGTTGAAAAGTAATAGTATTAAAATACTATCATTATTTTTTTAAATATTATGATATTCACCATAGAACGATGTGGAATTATCGGGTCTATAGGAAAGTAAATGGAATTGTTGGTCCCTACGCTTGACCACTTAAAAAGAATGTCCCAGGGGTGCCTGGGTGGTTCAGTCCGTTAAGCCTCTGCCTTCGGCTCAAGTCATGATCCCGGGGTCCTGGGATCGAGCCCCTCATCGGGGAGTCTGCTTCTCCCTCTTACCTCCCCCCTGCTTGTGCTCTCTCTCTCTCTCCCTAATGAATAAATTGAAAATCTTAAAAAAAAAATAAAGACTGTCCCAAATATCAAGGTCAAAATTCTCCACCATTTGCTCAAAAAATCATGGCATGTTTTTGTTTACTTCAACAAAAGTTGACTTTGTCATACAGTTTTATGTTTTTTTCTGGAGCTTTTACCTGCTTTTCTTTTTGTTGTTATTGACAGAGGAGAGTGTGTGCTCTTTGTATCTTTCAGCTCTCCCTGGTTTTTGTTCATTATATGGTTTGTGTGATGGGACTCCATGTTGTTCTTGCACAGGTCCTACATGGAGCCCTCTAGTTTCTTATTCTGTTTTGATTGTATAGCTATTGTATCAGTTGGAATTGCATTTGCCCAAGTAACAGAAAACCCAACTTATAGTAGCTTCCCCAAATAGGACTTAAATTTTTCTTAAGGAATAAGAAATCTGGAAGTAAGCCATTCAGTCCTGGTACTAAGGTTCCATGATGCTTTGGAGATCCATAGTCCTTCTTTTTCTCCACGTAGCCATTCATCCTCAGTGTGTGGCTTTCCTCCTCACGCTCATCACCTGATAGCGGCAGGATGGACACTTACTTCTAACACGGGGTCTACAGTCCTCAGGCAGGAAGAAGGGGAAAGGCAGAAGGCAAAGAGCTGGTGCTGGCTGAGTTTGATCATCTTTTTAAGAGTTTTCCCAGAGGTGGGGTGCCGGGTGGCTCAGTCAGTTGGACATCCAACTCTTGATTTCAGCTAGGGTGGCGATCTCAGGGTCATGGGATTGGGCTCCGAATCAGGGTTCTGTGCTCATTGCAGAGTCTGCCTGGGATTCTCTCTCTCCCTCTCTCTCTGCCCCTCCCCTCCCCTGCTCGTGCTCTCTCTTGTGCACACACACACTCTCTCTCAAATAAATTAATAAATAAAATCTTTTTTAAAAAAAGTTTTCCCAGAGGATCACACCCAGCAACCTCTACTTACACTTATCCGTCAAAATTGTCGGATATCCACTCTAGCTGCAAGTCTGGGAAATGTAGTTTGTTCTGGGTATATTATGCCCTGTAGAAAACAAGTTTTTAGTAATGGAGGTATAAATAGATACTGGATTAGCAACTAGCAATGAGCTTTTTTAAATTGCATTTCAAGGTTAGTTGTGCAGTTTCTGAAAATTCAGATTCCCAGGTCCTATCATTTCCCCCCAACCCTATCTCCCTTAGGATTGTTACTTTGTTCTTAGTAAACCCGCTCAAGTGAACATTTGCTTGCAGATTTTCACCTGTTCACAAACATGTGGGGACCACTGTTTAGTTGTAAAGGTCAAAGCTGCATATGAACTCTCTTTTTTTTTCCCATAGGGATTATTTAATCAACACCTATTTCTAAAGCTCCTACTTTGTATCAGCATTTCCCTAAGCTCTTTGCAGAACATGAACATGTTAAGTATTTATTACCCTGGCTCCAAAAAGTGCATTATAATGCCACATAAGTGATATGCAAAAATCTATGAAATATAAAATAGAATTAAGAAGGGCCACGAGGGCTTATTGGCTTGGCCCTGCTTTGAACACCAGTGTGGTCAAATATGGGAGGGGGCCAGTTGGAGGGCGCAGAGGCAGGGGAAGAAGGCAGGAAGAACACGTGACAACAGGTACACCCTAATACTAGGGAAACGAGAAACAGGCTACCCTATGCAGTATTTCAGAGTTAACAGGATATGATTTCAAGGTAATGGGAAAGGACTGCTACATTATTGCCATGTCATAACTTTTTGTGACTTAAAAGCTTTGCATAAAACAATATCTGATCTCTCCAGAGCTAACATTTGAGTCAAAATACTCTTATATTAAAACTGCTATGGGCGTCCAATAGCATTTTAAAAATAAAATACTGGGGGGCACCTGGGTGGCTCAGTGGGNGGCGCTTGGGTGGCTCAGTGGGTTAAAGCCTCTGCTTTCGGCTCAGGTCTGATCTCAGGGTCCTGGGATCGAGGCCCGCATCGGGCTCTCTGCTCGGCAGGGAGCCTGCTTCCTCCCCTCTCTCTGCCTGCCTCTCTGCCTACTTGTGATTTCTCTCTCTGTCAAATAAATAAATAAAATCTTAAAAAAAAAAAACTGCTATGGGCGTCCAATAGCATTTTAAAAATAAAATACTGGGGGGCACCTGGGTGGCTCAGTGGGTTATGGGTCTACCTTCGGCTCAGGTCATGATCCTGGGGGTCTGCTTACGGGGAGTCTGCCTCTCCCTCTCCTGCCCCTCCCCCGTTCATGCTCTCTCAAATAAANTCTGCCTCTCCCCCGTTCATGCTCTCTCAAATAAATAAAATCTAAAATTAAATTAAATTAAAATAAATAGTGGGAGCAAGGCGTGCCCTAGAATTCACTCAGTTTTAAAGTGCTTAGGTAAAATAATGCTTGCGTGTTTGTTGTTTTTATTAATGTAACATATTGGGTGATGGCTAGGCCTAGCAGTTGTCTCAGTTGTAATATTTGTGTTAAGAGCAAACTTAGAAAACTCTGCAGGTCCTAGGTGGACGGGAACCTTCCTTGGCTATTTTCTGCATGTCATGGATAAAAGAGCTACTGCACAGTCAGGCTGTTTTTGCAATGTGTGTGCCACTTCTAGAATGTTCCATAGCTGAATCATGTGTGCTCTCAGGAGGCTGAGGAAAATGAGTGTGGCAGCTGGCCATGCTGTGTAGACTTGCCAGAGGCCCCTGGGTTTGACACAGGAAGATCAAATCATGCATGGTATTGCTGTCTGAATATGAATTCTAATTGTTAAAATAAAGATTTTCTTATGGCTCCTCAACAATTTTTGGTTCATCTAGAAACTGGAAACACTAAAAATTGGAACAATTAGCAAAAAAAAAANTGCCCCTCCCCCGTTCATGCTCTCTCAAATAAATAAAATCTAAAATTAAATTAAATTAAAATAAATAGTGGGAGCAAGGCGTGCCCTAGAATTCACTCAGTTTTAAAGTGCTTAGGTAAAATAATGCTTGCGTGTTTGTTGTTTTTATTAATGTAACATATTGGGTGATGGCTAGGCCTAGCAGTTGTCTCAGTTGTAATATTTGTGTTAAGAGCAAACTTAGAAAACTCTGCAGGTCCTAGGTGGACGGGAACCTTCCTTGGCTATTTTCTGCATGTCATGGATAAAAGAGCTACTGCACAGTCAGGCTGTTTTTGCAATGTGTGTGCCACTTCTAGAATGTTCCATAGCTGAATCATGTGTGCTCTCAGGAGGCTGAGGAAAATGAGTGTGGCAGCTGGCCATGCTGTGTAGACTTGCCAGAGGCCCCTGGGTTTGACACAGGAAGATCAAATCATGCATGGTATTGCTGTCTGAATATGAATTCTAATTGTTAAAATAAAGATTTTCTTATGGCTCCTCAACAATTTTTGGTTCATCTAGAAACTGGAAACACTAAAAATTGGAACAATTAGCAAAAAAAAAAAAAGGGGGGATCTTCATTTTCATTCCTTTGTGAAGGCAGTTTTTATACTTTTCATGAAAGTGCTGGAGAGCTACCAAGGCAGCTGGAACCTGAGAAAGCACTATCCTCAAGAGGAGGGAAGGCCCAGAGAACAGTCTGACATCTGCTGTCACTTTGTTCCACAGTGAATTTTGCTGCTTTGAGATGCCTGAGGGCTGAGGCACTGAGCAGAAAAGGGAAAGATCAGAGACGCTGAAAAGCTGAGCAAAATCTATGTTTAGATAAACTCAGAGCTGCTGTGGGAGAGCAGTCCTGGTAACCACCAGGCCATCAGGGGGTTCCTTAAAGGCACCCCTACCGGGAACAGGTAAACTAAAAAAGGCAGTGCAGCCTCCAGCCAGTGAAACTCCGATGATGAGACGAGATGCCGGCCAGCGGCCCCGCCCTGCTGCCCCTGGCTGTTAGTGAGTCAGTAGGGTTCATTAACTGGTTTGTTTTCTTCTTTCTGGTTTTACTACGAACCTGTATTTTCCAGAGCCGCCAAAGCTCAGGGTAATTCCCAGTGTTTAAGATAACCAACTTGACGTGCTTGCTTTCCTCCGTCAGTGGCTGAAAAAGTGTTTCTGGCAGTTTCTAAAACCTAAGCCCAACACACAGGCTTTTCTGGTTTTCTGAGTTTCTTTTTTTTTTTTTTTTTATTCTTTTTCAGGCTTTCTAACAGATGTCTGGAAGGACAGGTACCAATGCATTTATAGTGGCTCTCACTGGTTGGCAGGTTTTCATGTGACTTTCACTTTCTTCTTAGAACTTTTAAAATTCCTTTTGGTTTTTAAAATGGATCAATACTCTCATTTTTTTTTTTAAGATTTTATTTATTTATTTGACAGAGAGAGAGACAGCCCGCGAAAGAGGGAACACAAGCAGGGGGAGTGGGAGAGGGAGAAGCAGGCTTCCCGCAGAACAAAAACCCGATGTGGGGCTCGGTCCCAGGACCCTGGGGTCTTGACCTGAGCCAAAGGCAGACACTTAACGACTGAGCAACCCAGGTGCCTCTATACTCCTCTCTGTTTAGAAGATAGCCATTTGGTCCTAAATCTTTTCTAGGCCAAGCAAGCACCTTCAAATTTTTTGGCTAATCCACATACAACATGATCTCCAGTCCAATTCTAATTGCTTTCCCTGAGATACATTCTTGTGCTTGTATGTGGTAGAGTGGTTCGCTAAGTAATGACCAGTGCATGATGTTACAACTTTTCACTATCAAAAATTATTGAGGACCTCAATGAGCTTCTGTTTATGGGTTTTATTGATATTTACCATGTTAAAAACTGAGGAAAAATTTTGGTCACTTACAAATAACAAAACCCATTACAAGTTAATATAAAGAACATTTGTAAGCGAAGAATAACTATTTTCCAAAACTTCAATGAGAAAAATGGTATTTTTATATTTTTGCAAATCTCTTTAATGTCTGACTTAAGACAGCTGAATTCTCATCTGCTTCTGTATTCTGTGTTGGAAGATCTTGTTTTAGTTGAAGTATGTGGGGGAAACTGGCCTCATATGGGTAGGTAGTTGGAGAAGGGAAGAGTATATAAATCGCCTTCACAGATAATTGTAGGTTAGATATTCTTTAATACTACATTAGTACTCAACAAATGGTAGGTTTTTTTTTTTTTTTTTTAAGATTTTTTATTTATTTGCCAGAGAAAGAGAGAGAGAAAGAGAGAGAACACAAGCAGGGGGAGAGGCAGGGAGAGGGAGATGGAAAGGGAGAAGCAGGCTTCATCCCAGCAGGACCTGAGCCAAGGCAGACACTTAAACAACTGAGCCACCCAGGTGCCCCCAAGTGGTAATTTCTTAAAGGTTAGTTGCAATGTGGCATCTGAAACTATCAAATTTTTTGTTCTCTGTTACATTAAAATCCATTAGTCTTTCTTGAACTTTGAGTGGCTCTCTTATTTTTTATCTATTGGTCTAAGGCAAATTACCCCCTCCCCCACCTAATGGCTTAAAATCACAAACATTTCTTTTTTAACAGTTTCTGTGCATGTGAGCACGACTTCCCTGGGTAGTTTTGACTTGGGGTCTCTCAGGAGTTGCAATTATGTCGGCCAGGGCTGCTATCCTCTGAAGGTGTGAAGACAGAGGACCTGCTTCTAACCTCATTCACATGTCTGTTGTCAGGCCTTCGCTCCCCATACGAGCGAGTCTCTCCGTAGGCTTCTTGAGTGTCCTCAAGACATGGCAGCTGGCTTCCCCGAGAGCTGGGGATCCCAGAGAGAACAAGGCAGAGCCACAATGTCTTTTATGACTAAACAGAAGTCAACACACCAGCACTTCTGCTATGTTCTATTCTTTAGGTTCACTGAATCGAGTCTACATTCAATGGGAAGGGAATTAGCTTCCATCTTTTGAAAGGAGAGGTATCAAAGAATTTGTGGCCATATTTTAAAACACTAGAACACTCATGATTTTGTAACAGCATGTACTGGTCATTGGGAAAATATTTGTTCACTGAGTTATAAGGATCTTTTAAATGTTGATAATTTCATTGTGTTTTCAAAAAAAAAATCACATGTCAAATTACTACTGATCTCACTAGGTATCACTATACATCTATTAGAATGGCTAAAATTGAAAGAAAAACAGTGATTATACAAAATGCTGGAAAGAATGTGGAGAAACTCCTATATTGAAGGTGGCAGTGTAAAATGATATGACCACTCTAGAAAACAGTTTGTTTCCTATAAAACTAAACATGCATTTGGCATACAACCCAGCAACTGCACTATCTTCACGCAAAACCGTGGATACAGATGTTTGTGGTAGCTGTATTTACAACAACCTGATACTAGAAACAACCCCCCAAATGTCTTTTAGTGGGTGAATGGTTGAACAAACTCTGGTGTAGTTCACCTGCAGATTCCTGTCATTTCAAAAATCTGGTAACTGGATCCTTTATATCATCAATTAAGTCATTGTCAAAAACACTGAAAAAACTCGGGTTGATTGGAAAGTCTTGAGCCTCCTGAATCTGCTTTGACAATGACTGGCTACTAGGTTGCTCAAAAGCTAATCTTATCGAAAGTTACCCCAATTATCTACATTCTTCTAGTTTATTGGGTGAGGGTGGGAGGGAATAGCATGAGTCCAAAATCCTACCTCTTGTATTTCCCTATTAATAAGCCTGCTTAACAGGTTTTTAGAAATTCATGCATGCTCAAGCGATAGTAACATTTTAATAATTAATTCTATATATGCAACTTACTTATAGCTGCTTCTTTTTAAAAGAAGTCCTGGAGTGGCCCCTGCAGATTTCCAATAGCTTCCCATCCTCCGTCATTCCTCATCGATCACGGGCAATATTCCCACAATCTCACCTGAAATTTTCCCAAATTGGGCATATTTGTTGTGCAAGCAAAATTCTTAAATCAGTTGAAGAAGTAATATGCCCACCAAAAAAATCTTTATATCTACCTTAGGTTTGTATCAGCCTACTTGCACTATCATAACAAAATACCACAGACTGGATGATTTCAAAAACAGAAATGAATTTTCTCACAGTTCTGGAGGATGGAAGTCAGCCCAGCTGGTTATTTGATGAGGCCTCTCTCCTTGGGGTGCAGACAGCTGCCTTCTCAGCGTCCTCACATGTCTTTTCCTCTCTTCTTGTGTAAGGAGAAATCTCTGGTGACTCTCCCTTTCTTCTAAGGAAACCAGTCCTATTGGATTAAAGCCCCACGTGATGACTTAACTGTTACTAAAAGCCTCCTTAAACCTCCTCACTGAATCTCCTGAAAAGCCCTATTTCTAAATATAGTTGTCACATTAGGGATTAAGGAGGCAACATATGAATGGGGGGGAGTCCTCTGTCCAATGTTTACCATTTTCCAAATATGATACAATTCAAATAAATGAAATTGATGAGTTGTTTTCGATACTTAATAGCAATATACTACTATTACTACTACTACTACTACTACTACTACTACGAGCAAAGGATTTGTTTCTTCTTCAAATTCAANTATACTTAATAGCAATATACTACTATTACTACTACTACTACTACTACTACTACTACTACTACTACTACGAGCAAAGGATTTGTTTCTTCTTCAAATTCAACTTCCAAACCCTTTTTGTTTTCGAGGGTTTTCATAAATTTTGACTTATTTGATGCTTTACCCAGATACTGGTCTTATGATTCCGGGCCAAGTATTCCGTTTGATTATGTGTTCTTTCTGTCCCAGAAGGCATTAGAAAAATAAAGGTCAGAGCTAGTAGTTGTAGTTCATTCTTTATTCTGTGATGAATACCTCACCTTCCCCTCCATCTGCTACTTTATCTTTCTATTATATTTGATCTTAAATCCTCAAAAAGCTAGCTATGTTTGGGAAAAGTTGGAAAGCCTAGGACAGCAAAAATTAATGCTACTCCCAAATGTACACTTTTAATATTTCTGAACTGAGAAACAAACAGGAAATCAAAAAATAAATTTTTTTAAGAGGCTTTCAAATGAGTAAACTGAGGTTTCCAAGCATAGACTTTGAAAACTTAAATCAATCTTAATTTTTTATATAATCCATACAAACCTCCAATAGAAAAATAGTTATCCTCAAAATATAAGTGTTGAGGTTTGAAAATACAATTAGATGAGCTTTCACTCTCAATTTTTTTTAAGTTTATTTAAGCAATCTTTTTAAGAACTCATGAGCCTGAGATCAAGGGCCGCATACTCTACCAACTGAGCCAGCTAGGTGCCCACTGCACCTCCCCCCCCATTTCTAAAGTGCTGGAAAACTGCCCAGAATCTCAGAAGGTACAGATACCAATCTCTTCGGATGCGTGTAGCCTAAATGAGCAGCAAAAAATATCCTGCCTCTAACGTATCTCAGGGACTGCATGTCCTTCATCTTCCTTAGGGGTCTACCATGACCGACATTTTACCATCAGCTGCCTCACTGCACCCTGCTTCCTATTCAGGTATTTTAAAATACTAACATATACTGAAGGAGGAAAAAATGGCAGGGATGCGTGCCACACTATAAACAATGGTTTCTGGAATACAAGGGACTTTAACTTTAGCATTTCTGAATTCCTGTAATATTTAAATTCAAATGAGCATGCATATCTTACTTTTTTTTAGCAGAAAAGTTGACTTTTTATAAGAAGGAAATGCAAAGACTTATTTTATTGATAGAAAATTCCTCTACAGTCATCCTTATTTCTGTAACTTAGAGATATTCATGTATCTACTTCCAATAAAGTGAAACAAAATATCCTTATTTCCAAATTGTGGTTTTGTCCCATTCCTATTTGAGTCTTTACTTAGCAAACCAACACTTCCCACTTTCTTTTTCCCCTAAATGAAATATTTAGTCTCTGATACACAAGAGAAAAACCTATTGTAATGTGAAATAGGTCATTTATTAAAATCTAAGTATGAGAAGTTGAATGGGAAAAAAACTGCTTAAGTTAGCACTACTTAATTTTATACATAAGGGGTAACTTGGTGCCAGGACATAAGTTAACATAAAGAACAGTAAGAAACCACACAAAGAACCAATTCTAAAATGCTCTCATCGTATTTAATATTTTAAAAAGCATGTTCATAGCACACTCCAAGAATGCCACACAGCAATGGTTTGCTGCTCTTTGCCAAACAGAGTATGTCAGAAAACAAAACAAAAAAATGTTTAAATGGTTCATGGTTTTTAAAATTAGTTCTCTGAAATTTCTGTAAATCCAATCATCACCAGTCATCTAAATCCCTGTTTCAGAGCAGTAAACATTTCAGAAATGTAGTGAGTATCTATCCAAAATCACACTTTTCTGAAATGCGGTTAAAAAGCTATATAACAGAAACAAAAATAAATATTTTTCTAGAGAGAACATATTTGGCATTTTGAAATAATGTTAAAGAAGCTTTCAAGTGTAAATGATGTTTAGATTGTTACTTTCCAGTACCAGACAGAAAGTCTGGGTCTCTGAAGTCAATCTAATCTGACTTCAGTAATAGGAGGAATGATTACATTTGTTGTTAATAAACTTCAACCCTAATAAAGCCAATGTACTTTTCCACTGCAGTGCTTGCTTTATTTAAGAACTGACATCCATCCAGTACTAAAAATTACGGAAGGGGGCCAGTAGTTCAAATTATTTGGTTGATTTGGTACTCAGGTTGTTTAATACACACTTTTCATCATGTGATGATTTAATATATCTAATTAGCTTGCTCTGTTTCTCTCAAAATCAATTAAATGTATAGTTTGAATGAAATGTAAACTGAACTTTGTATCACTCACTTCATTAAAATATGTCAAACATGGTTATTTATCGTATTTCATCCTTCCAGATAATTTACATCTTCATTGCAAACGCAGGGCAGCTGCACCATGAGTTCTATCCTAACCATTTCACCTAAATGTCGAAAACCTGGAAGTTCAATTTAGAAAGTTCAAACAGTTAAGAAGTTCTTATACATTTTTCTCTTTCAGAGATCTGTGATGCCCTGTCCTGGATAGGAGTATGGAAAAGAAAGATTTAATTCATATTCATGATGTACCAATAAACTATTTTCTGTCAGTCATTTTAAAACCAAATTTCCATTTATGTCACGTACTAAAGAGAAGAGCTTTTCTTTTAGAATCATGGTCACAACCTGAAAAAAAAAAAAACTAAGAAGGCCTAACTTTAGGCCAATAAAATATTTGAGGAAAACTGTAACACAAAAAAGGGAGGTGAAAAGAAGCAAGTATCTTGTAATAAAAGCCTTTCTTGTAAACACACCTGTCCTTTCCTCCCATGTTTGGAAACGTTACCTAAATTTTAAAAACTCTCATCAAAACAATTTATACCATGAATCCTATAAAATCAGGTTGATTTCAGCTAGATAACCTATAGCTGTTAAAGAATTATATTATCCTGTTCATAAGATGAGAGGTAGTGACATTTTATTCTCCCAATGCTGAGCTACAAATTCCACACATCTGGCATATGGTTTACAAGGGGGGAAAAAAGCACAGAAGCACCATTGTACTCTCCTTATGTTTTGGTATTTCGAGTCTCCCATAACTTCATTTGCCACTGGCAGTTGACAGTCACCACTGTGTTAACAATGAAAGCAGTGGCTGTCGATGCTATTCATCATATAGGACTGGCGGTCCGCCATCATCTTTCAAAAATGAAGCAGCTTTCCTTCCGTTCTTCTGAACATGATCTTCATTCATTTTCTCCAAAGCTTCTATCTACGAAATTAATACATTGAATCCATTTGTCAAAATCTTACTTCACAGAAACTATACTTTAGATTGAACCAGCATTTTTAATCTTAAAACTAGGTCATTCCTAAGGACACTGGCCTTGAGTTAGAATTACAGTGTGTGACACACATTACAGTGTCTTACAGGCATGTACTACAGGATGACGCATACGTGTATTTTTTTACTTGACTATATTATCAAGGTCAATATTTAGTGTCTTTATCGGTCTGGCAACTAGGATCACTTGTCCTACTGTATACCTGTAAAGCTTTCAGGAAACAAGACAAGGGAGATTCTACTGTTGGTTCAACAACAGTAGTAACACCTACTTACTGAGCAACTGTACTGTGCTAGAGATCAGATTTACCATCTTCCTGGGACTTCTCCTCTGCCCTTAGGTTCCACTACATCTTGGCCAAATTCAAATCATACTAAGGAGTTCTGGAACAGACTCTATAATCATTCTCTGTTTTGGTATACTGTTGGGAATAATTAGCTGCTATTTCACTTTTTGGTTTTTGTTCAATTTTAAGAGAACTTTTCTGTTGGAAGATATTTTTTCTTTTTTATGGTTCTGTAGATCCATATTATAATGACTGGGCATTTGTAAGGATGACCACGGCCAACCTTCTCTATTCAGTTAAAGGCAGGGACCATGTATGACCGCTTTCTGTATCACCCACAGTGTTCACCGGCATACTTCCTCATTCATAAATAGAGGCGACAGGAGTACAATGCCAGTGGTGTCATCTGTCCATCTTAACCAAACTGTACTCCTTGATGGAGTGTTTTGCTGTTAAGTCTATCCTCGGTTTTAAGTCTGGAAAGGACCAAAAACATTTCAAGGAAAGAAAAATCTCTAATTTTGCTTTTGAGGGGATAAAAATATAAAATGAGGGGAGCCTGGGTGCTCAGTTGATTAACTGTCCAAGCCTTGGTTTTAGGTCAGGTCATGCATGATCTCAGGGTCATGTGATTGAGCCCTGCGTCAGGCTCTGCGCTGGTGTGGAGTCTGCTAGAGGTTCTCTCTCCCTCTCCCTCTGCCTCACCCCACCACCTGCATTTTCTCTCTTCTCTCAAATAAATAAATAAATAAAACCTTAAAAAAAAAAGAAAGAAAGAATAAAATGAGCTCTGGGTTTTAGCTATCTACTCCCTCCAGCTCTCCATTAGCAAGGTAAGTAACAGGCACACAAAATTTACCTCAGCTAAGAAATCGGCCTCATTATCTGCTGAAATGTTTAAGCCTGAAACAGCATTAAAGAGTTCTCGTTCACCAAGGGCTTCCTTTACTCCTCCTTTCTGGAAAAACTAATAAAGAAATATAAGTTAGTAGCAGATATTATAGCAAGGTTCTCTTGAAAACAAACAAACAAAAAAACCCCAGAAAATAGTATACTTAAAGATACCAGTGAATTCCTTCTATAATTTTTAAACCACAGATTTTCTCATTTCAAGTTTAACTATGCTGCTCAGGTTCTACTTGCTATTTGTCCTATTGAACACATCCGTGCCGCCTTCTGGATTTAATTTGTCACAGTGCACCTTCTATAGCTATAAATGAATGGTATATATAAAATTGGGTGGCATTGCTTTGAATGTGTAGGCTCAAATATTCACTAAATCCTGTGAATTAAAATCTTCAAGTAGGTTCAAAAATTATTTCCAATATGAAGTTATTCGATCATTTAGAAAAACCATTCTTACCTGAATCTATTGCAAACAATTTCCTTTAGAAATAGCAAAGAAATGTGATCCTACTCTGTGATTATTGAGTTTTACCTTCCCTAATCTGTTTACACTACCTCACAGAAATCAGTGATCAGACACAGTACCACTAAGAAGACTATTTCCCTTTTAATGGTAGTAACGATGGCAGTAAGCACGTAGGCTTGCTAACACCAGCTTCACTCGAAGCACTGTGCATGTATTAAATGTCTACTTGACTGCCTAAATATCTGCGGTCAAAATAAAAACTCACTCCCTTGCAAATTAAATTCAATAGCCCAAATATGAGGCATGCAATCAAATTATTGTTGAAAATGAAAACTGACAAATTGATCTACATATCTTTATCTCAGAAGCAGTTGATAACCAAACCCTCCCTTCAACTTCTAAGAACATAACCATCTTATTTTTCTTAGGGATGAGAAAAATATTTGAATCTGTTACAGCCTATAAAAAAGACATTTTACATGCCCACCTGTGAGACATTCCTACAGTCACGGAACAAGAACTCCAGGCCATGAGGATGGGTTGGTTCTACAGACTGACTGACGTCAATCAACCAGACCTATTTAAACACAGAGCATGTGTTCAGTCTACATTCAGTAATTTACATCAAGTCATTTTGTGTGAACATTAACAAAATATGCTCCTCACCTTCCCGGCATGCCACAGCATGTTATACTCACTGAGGTCGGCATGGACAAGCGTACATTCGTTATATAACTGCTGCATCAACTGTGAGGAGGCAAGGCAGACATTTAGGACGTGAGCAACAATTCCAATTTACCAAAGCAACTAAAATGTCATGCCAACCATTACCTTCCAGAAGCAAAACTAGGTTAAAGAATATATTTCCTCTTTACTTGGTACAGTCTAAGACTGAGCTCTTTATTGTTTTTTGTTTTTTTTTGGGGGGGGGGACACTGAGGCAATGGAGGAGATGAGTACGACACTCTTATTTCCTTGTCTATGTGAAAGCAATGAGGTCAGGAGACCAAAGGGCGAACTGGTTCCCCACAGAGTAAGAAAGCAGCCATATTATGGTCATTCACCAGAGGATCTAAAAGCCACTTTCCTTTAATAAAAGTGGGTGAAAAAAATTTTTTCACCTTTTCATACAAGGTAAAAAGTACTTCCTGCCAGACATAGTGGGGAAGAAATAATCTTACAAATTAAGTGACATTATATATTCATTATTGATTTCTTATGGCAGAAATCAGCATTAATGTTTTATTTCTCAGCCTTAATAGAATCAAATAGGAAAAGCGTTATCACTCCATCTCTTCCCCAGTCACCCCACCACCCAATGAAGCCAGAAAAATGAACTTGATTTTCCTTTCAATGTTTTCCTATTGGAAGCAGAGAAAGTTGGATTATCTCCCTAGCTCTGTCTTTAAAAATTATTTGGATAACACTTTCATATTCACATAAGCTGCTGTAGGACGTAAGCACTTCATGGAGAGACCACGTAAAAAGCATAGAGGCTTCTCTGCTAGTCAGTCAAAAACTAGAGAGGCAGGGCGCCTGGCTGGCTCACTTGGCAAACGTGTGACCCTTGATCTTGGGCTCATGAGTTCAAGTCCTATGTTGGGGGTACAGTTTACTTAAACAAACAAAAAAAACCCCTCCAAAACAAAAACAAAAACAAAACTACAGAAGAATGACAGTTTTAGTAACACATTCTCAAGCCGGAAGGACCTCAGGTGCAATTCGGTTGCTGCCCTGAAACATAAATGGCTTCAAGACTCCTGACGTGCTCTAAGACCTGTGCACATACAAGAGACCGCTCCCTCCCATCTTCAGCTTTTACCATCACTCTTACAATGAGACTAAATCTGCTCCCTGCCAACTTCCCAACAACAGGCATTTTCTTAGCTGTTAAAAGCTAGGACGTTCAAGAAGGCATACAAACTAATGAGGCATGACATCTGCCAAATGTGGAAATGTCAATTTTTATTCAATAGATTGTTTTGTGAATAAGAGCTTCATGCTTCCATGTCACTAATGCTAACCAATGAGGCCTCATGAGCTCCTCAGCTCTATGATTTTTCTAAAGTGACTCAGGACAGCAACACAATCATATAAAGACAACTCTTCAATATTAATATTCCATCACAAACTTCAGTTTGTCCTTGTTATATGAACTTAAAATAGTACTATTTTAGGACATTTTTTAAGGTTTAGACAAAATATTTTTAAAAGGTGGTATGTGAATACCTTAAAAAGCACAACTTACATGAAGAGTTTGGTAGTAGGCTTCTTTCATTTCTTCACTACTGAGCTTTACTTCTTTTAATTTAGGGGCTGGAACTTGATCATGGCCAATAAAAGACATAACTAAAATGTGTTTCTTGAGTAGTACAACTGTTGGACAAGGAATTCCAGCTCTCTGCATTCTACACAGAAAGAAATAATTAAGAATGTAAAAATCAGAAGGAGAGAGTATTTAACTTATTCGACAAATATCTAACAAGGGCATACAACGAGCGGGCACTATGTTCTGCCTGGGGGGTGGGGGAGCCAGAGACAGTAAAACCCAACCTCTGCCCTCACAGAGCCATGGACTGCTGGCAGGCACAGAGAGGTGAGGAGACAGTCACGGTGTCATGTGGCACACACACTGGCAGGGGGGTGGGTAGGAGCTACAGAAGCACGCAGCATCAAGTACAGTATAGTATATACTTTTATAGTATAAAAAGTGGGTGAACAGGAATTAGCCATATTAAGACAATGTGGGGGAAATGTTGGTCTAGGGCTGGAAGCAGCCTGTGGAAATGCACGGAGGCATTCAAGAGTGTCCATTTGGGGAATGTAGGTCAGCTAACATAGCTGGATCTTGAATCAGAGGAAGGGCAATGTGGGTTGAGGTTAGAGACAGGTGGGCTCCATATCAGAAAAGGCCTTTGAACTTTGCACTAAAAACTACAGAAGCTGTTGAAGAATTTTTAAGAAGGGCAGGGATGAGGTCTCAAAAGCACAGAAAAGAGATTGAAGGGCAGCAAGACCTCTTAGGAAACTATTCTACTTACAAGTCCTACTAATTAGAAGAATTTTGCAACTAATAAATGGATAATTACATTTAAAAGCAAACCTCTCTAGAATAAAAATTAAGCATTTATAGATTAAGATATGGAAGGTTTATTGAGAAAGATTATTATTATATTACTTGATTGATAAATTCCTTGATAAATTCTTCTTAGAGAATTGAAAACCAAGTCTAACAAATTAAAGCAAAATGCATTTTGACTAGTCAGACTGCCCCCACCAAATTAACAACATCAGATGTAGTAAACATTTTCTAAAACAAAAAAGCAAGTCATAATTTACAATAAGCCTAACAGGAAGCTGAACAATGACAGCATGTAGACAGATGACAAAATGTCTTCAACAGAAAATGACTTTGCTTCCTTCAAACTTTACTGATGGAAGAAAAAAGAATATGACTTACTTATTCATCCTAAAGGTATCAATTCAGGTTATACCCGGGAAATATTTTCTTATAGAAAGCCTCATTAAACTAGAATTTCAAGGCCTTCCATAATTTCCACAAATGAATTTAAAAGAAAGCATGGATTTTTTTTGCCTGGCTACTAGGTCTAATATAAAAAGGTAATTACCCTAGATAACTTCTAGCACAATGATTTTCTTTACCTTGTGAGATTGTGCATTTCTTTTTCTGCCCACATGCGGATGATCTTACGTGGATTTAGTTTACTGAAGCGATCTTTAAACCTGAAATCATCTTTAATATATTTGTCACGATTCTTAAACTCATTAAGGGTTGTTTTAAATACCTTGATGGCACATTCTGTAGGTATAACTTTACTATCTTCCTTTTCATCCTCCATGCTAAGTGGAAGAAAAAAAATTAAGTCAGTGTAAGTTGCCAGCTCACAAAGTAAAACAATTTCAAAATAAAAATTCTATGATACAAAAGTAGATCTATCTTCTCTAAGAATGTCAAGCTTTGGTGGATTTTTAATCTTTTAAGTTTTGGGTCTTTTTTTTTTAAGATTTTGTTTATTTATTTGACAGAGAGAGAGAGAGAGAGATGACAAGTAGGCAGAGAGGCAGGCAGAGCGGGCGGGGGGGTGGGGGGAGCAGGCTCCCCGCCGAGCAGAGAGCCCGATGCGGGCCTCAATCCTAGGACCCTGAGATCATGACCTGAGCTGAAGGCAGAGGCTTTAACCCATTGAGCCACCCAGGTGCCCTAAGTTTTGGGTCTTAATAAAACCTGAGGATCTGGTTTTTTAAAATACTTTCTAACAAATTGTCAGCCAGTTTTCAACAATCCATAATATAATCTTCACTTAATGACTATCAAATCAAACCCAAGGAACGATGAAGACACACATACTTTAAAATAGGATACAATCTACCTGGATGGTTTATGGGCAAAATTCAATAAAAGCAACAAAATAGAACAGCTTTTTAAAATGTCTCTTTCACCTCTAACAGGTAAAAAGGTGCCCTATGAATATGCAAGGAGGGGCAGGAGAGAATAGAAGTACATGAATAGGACAGGTCCCTTTGGATTGGGAAGGCCAAGCAAGGCTTCATGATGTAGGTGGCAACTGAACCAGAACCAGAACAATGGATAGGCTATGAACAAGTACAGGCACAGTATTAACAAAAGCAGAGTTGGAAACTATAGGACATGTCTGAGGAATAACAAACACTATAGTTAAGACTTGGCTGGAAAGGGGAAATGAAAGAAGTCAGAGCTGAGGGACAGGATGGAGGCAGATGTGTGAAGAGAAGCCTGGATGGATTCCTAAAGGTGGTAGGAATCACCACGTGCTTGACACACTTCACAAGGATCAGGTCAATGATAGTATCAGGATAGAAGGGGGCAGAAGAATTCCAAGGTGTGGAGCCTACTTAGCATGCTAATGTAATGCTAACTGAAAAGCCACTGAAAAGGCCTGAAACATGGTGGTGGCAGTGTGAACAAGTATTTACCTTTAAATATGTGGAAGGATGTTAGTCTGGAAAAGAAAAGAACTCTATTTCCAGAAGATAGAATATGACTTAAAACTCCCAACCCCTTCCTTCTGTGCCATATTTTCCCAGCTAATTTCTCTTCTGCCAATTCATCTCCGAAGGTTGGAGTATTCCAACCTATTCTCTCTGTCTTCTCTAGCTGGGAAATTTCATTTAGCTCCATGGTTTTATTTATTTAATTTTTAAAAAAGAATTTATTTGAAAGAGAAAGATAGCAAGAAAGACCACGAGAAGGTGGAGAGAGGGAGAAGCACAATCCCTGTTGAGCAAGGAGCCCAAAGCAGGGCTGGATCCTAGGCCTTGGGATCATGACCTGAGCTCAAGGCACACTCAACCAACTGAGCCACCCAAGTGCCCTATAGTCCCATGGCTTTAGATATCATTTGTATACAGGCGTGCCTGGGTGGCTCAGTCAGTTAAGCATCTGCTTTCAGCTCAGGTCATGATCCCAGGGTTGTGGGATCGAGCCCCATGTCGGGCTCCCTGCTCAAGCAGGGAGCCTGCTTCTCCCTCTCCCTCTGCTGCTCCGCCCCCCTCAACTCATGCTCTCTCACTCTGCTCTCTCTCAAATAAATAAATAAAATCTTAAAAAATTATATCATCTATATACAGATAACTCCTACATTTCTACCCTCAGTCCTAACTCTCCAGAACTTCAGGCCCATTTACCTGATCCCTACTTGACATCACTTGGATGCCTAGCAGGCATCTCAAACTTAACATGTCCAAAACAGAATTCTTTTTTTTTTTTTTTAAGATTTTATTTATTTAGTTGACAGAGAGAGAGAAAGCACAAGTAGTTAGAGCAGAAGACAGAGGGAGAAGGAGAAGTGGGTTCTTCGCTGAGCAGGGAGCCTGATGCGGTACTCGATCCCAGGTCCCTGGGATCATGACCTAAGCCAAAGGCAGCCGCTTAACCGACTGAGCCACCCAGGTGCCCAAAGCAAAATTCTTATTAGTTGCACCCTAAACCTGCCTTTCTTCACACTCTCATCTCAGTAAATGGCACCACCCAGCTGCTCTAGCCAAAATGTACCTTTTCACACCCATCCAATCCAATAGCACACACTGTTGACTCTTACCTTCAAAGCACATCCCTATGGTCTCTCCTATTCTTCATTTTCACTACACCTCCTTAGTCCAGGCCACTGTTCTCTCTTATTTAAACTATTACAATAACTTTTAAACAGACCTTAATGCTTCTTCTCTTACTCCTCCTACAATTCATTTTTCACACAGCAGTCTGAGTCAAAATCAAATCACAGCTTTGGTCCCCACCATAGTTCAAGAGCAGGCTCCTTACCCTGGCTTACAGCGTCCTACCTGATCTAAGCTCTGCTTACTTCTCCAGCCTCCTCTCTTCCCTTCACAACTGTGCTCCCAGTGTATTGGCTTTCTTTCTTTTTTCTTTTCTTTTTTTTAAGATTTTATTTATTTATTTGACAGAGAGAGAGAGCACAAGTAGGCAGAGAGGCAGGCAGAGAGAGGAGGAAGCAGGCTCTCTGCTGAGCAGGGAGCCCAACGTGGGGCTCAATCCCAGGACCCTGAGATCATGACCTGAGCCGAAGGCAGAGGCTTTAACCCACTGAGCCACCCAGGCGCCCCTGTACTGGCTTTCTTACAGGCTCTCAGAGATACCAAGTTTGTGCCTGTCTTAAACCATTAGCACTGGCTGTTTCTCTAGTCTAGAATGTTCTTCCACCTGATCTTTACACTGTACCCTAGATGTGTCATTTAAATCTTGTTTAAATGTCACTTTCTCAGAGAAGTTTTCCTGTCCTATTAATAAAAAGTAGTGAACCAGTTGCTATGACATCACCATATTTTAACTACCATAACACATATTTGATATTTTTTGCTTATTTATTACTGTCTTGGAAGGCGGTTGGGGTTGGGAGGAAGTACATTCTATGAGCTCAGGGGTAAAGCACAAGTTACTATTCCAGTAACTGTTGATTATTTGGCCAACCTGGAAATGAGAGAAACCAGGCAGTGTTACGGTGGGCGGAGTCCCATGACGGCTCCCAAGATCCCAGTCCCCGGCATACACGCTCTGTATAGCTCCCTCCCCTCGAGTGAGGGTGGAACAAACACTCCCTCGATTAGCTACACTGTATGGCAAAGGTGATGGTATAGTCATTCCCAGGATTACATTCCAATGTCTAAGACTCAGGCTTAGCAGACTAGATAGAGGGAGATTCTCCTGCCAGCTTTGAAGAAGTGACCTATTTCGTGAAAGGACATCATGACCAGCACCTGCAGGGACCTCTAGAAGTTGAGAGTAGCCCCCACCTAACAGCCAGCAAGAAAGCAGGGACAGTCCTACAATGGTAGTGAACTAAACCACAGGGAAGAGGACCCCAAGCTCCATAAGGAATTCAACCCAGCCGACACCCAGACTATAGCTGTGTGACCCTGAGCAGACAGCCAAACTAAGCCATGCCCGCTTGAACTTCCGATCAACAGAAACTATGACATAATAAACTATGACATAATAAATGATTGTTGTTTGCAGCTGCTAAGTCTGTGGTAATTTGTTACATAGCATAGAAAACTAGCAAACTTTAAAAGTATTTACTTTTCGAAAACTTGTAGAAAACCGAGTCCTCTCTAGTTTTGCTAAATTACAAATGTCCAAGTACAAATTACAATACCAATTCCACCAGAAAGAAAGAGAGATCATTCACTATATCAAAGTAACATTAAGCATAACAGGAAATAGACAAAGGATAAACAAGGCAGTTGACAAGACAAAGGAATACAAATGGCCAATAAATCACCTGGAAAAAATGTATAACCTTAATCACAAATAAATACACACCAAAATCTTTTCATCTTTTACACTGACAAAAAAAATTTAAGTTTGATAATACTAATAAGCACTAATGAGGATGAGGGAAACAGGTTCATACTGCTGCATAAATTAGATTTCACAGGGCAATCTGTCAGTATCTACGGACATTTATAGAATGTACACCAACCTGGAGATCTGACTAGCTCCTAAGAAAACTGCATTTGCCCTACCATTAAAATTAAAAGATAAACACAAATTAAAGCTTTCTGAGCTCTGGAGTGACATATAAGAAATTTTTAAAAAAACTTTTAATAAATAAAAGAAAGCAAGATGTGCTGCTTGCTACAAGAGCCAGCTGGTACTCTCCATTCATTGAGGCCTTTCACTAGCAAAAAGGAAAAAGAGTACATACAATCTGTGCCCCAGTAATTTCAAAGCTAGAACTCAGCTTAAGGATATATTTGCAAAAGCACACCAACATAGATGTACAAGGATATTCTTATCTGCATACTCTATTATGTAATTATCTTTTATCAACCATAAAAATTAGTGCTATGATGTTCTCTTCCTGGCTATGCTGTAAGCCCATTCCATTCCACAATGGAATATGATACTATAAAAATGGGATGCTATAAGCTTGGAAAGATCTATTTTTTTTTTTTAATTTTTATTTATTCATTTGACACAGAGAGAGAGATTACAAGTAGGCAGAGAGGCAGGCAGAGAGAGAGGAGAGAGGAGGAAGCAGGCTCCCCGCTGAGCAGAGAGCCCGACGCGGGCCTCGATCCCAGGACCCTGGGATCATNATAAACAAATTTAGGGATATGTGCATAAAAATTCCTGGGAGACTAAACTAAAAACTGTTAACAGTGGTTATCTTTGAAGAAAAGATCTGTGAGATGAGAGTTGATAAAAAGAAGGCTACTTTCCATTTTAATCCTTTCTGTAGAGTTTTAATTTCCGCCATGAGTAATCTCTCATTTTAATTTGTGCCACTGAGTTATATTTGCCTGGTCTTAGGGAACCCTTAAAGGAAATTTGGAAAGAGGGCAACAAAGCTTAATTAAAGTAAGGGAAAAAATCAATATTCATTAAGATTTCCGTATACCAGTCATTATCAAATATGATCTCATTTATCACCACAAAATCCTATGAGGCAATAAGGGTCAGTTTTTTAAAAAGATTTAGTAAATTGTTCCAGATCACATAGCTTGAAAACTGTTGAGCTATTTTATCCTAACATTCATTTTTATCCTTTTCATTCTGAAACTTGACAGTAAAATTCATTATATGATTACACATGTATGTCTCATCTAGAAAAGGAGACTAGGGTGCTTGGGTGGTTCAGTTGCTTGAGCGACTGCCTTCAGCTCGGGTCATGATCCTGGAGTCCTGGGATCAAGTCCGGCATCAGGCTCCCTTCTTGGCCAAGGGTCTGCTTCTCCCTCTGACCTTCCCCCTCTCAAGCTCACTCTCTCTCTCTCTCTCTCTCAAATAAATAAAATCTTAAAAAAAAAAAAAAAGCTTTAGAAAGGGAGACTACTTAAATAGTTAAGAAAACCAAAGGCAAAAAAAAAAAAAAAAAAAAAAAAAAAAAAAAAAAAAAACCAAAGGCNAAGAAAAGAAAGAAAACCAAAGGCAAGGACTTAACCAATAATTGTTTGAATCCCCTTAAGTACACAGTAAATACCTTCTGAACCTAAAAAGAGCTAGAATAATTCTGGTATCTGTTTTAACATTTTTGTCTGTAAACATTATTGAGGTAAAGGAATCTCTGAGGTAGTAAGCCTTGTTGGTTGACTTCAATGGTAAATGACCAGATGATTTCACATTCCCGGCTTAAGAATGTTCTCTACACAGGCTCCTCTTTAAAAAATGTCTCCCTTCCCCATGCCATTCTTTACTCATCTAGGCCCTTGAAACAAAAGTGAAGCAGATAAGATCTAAATAGAATAAGGTCTTTACAAGATGCTTCCTTAAATGATGCAAGCATTATTTAGTTGGTATTTCTTAAAGGATCAGAGTTACAAGGGCAAGAATCAGTAACTGATCGAAGCATATCCCCCTCAACCTGGTGCTAAAGGACCCCACAGGATAAAACCATGGGTTTTGAGACAAACCCAACGGCAAATTTTGCTCTGTCACTTACAGCAGCCTGTATGATACAGCATTACAATAATGTAGAAAATAATCTATGCATAGAATAAAGACTGAAGGAGTCTACACAAGTGATTGATCGTTATCTCTGGATGGTGAGATTAGGATGGTAAGTTTTTCTTCGTATGTCCTTCTATTGTCTAGACTTTCTCCAACACTTTCTAAATTACTCTGCTTGCCAGGTAGCACTGATTTTGCATTAATCCATTTATATGGGAAGAAGGGGTTAAGATTTTATTGACACAGTGGTACTGCATTTTGCTCATTTACCTCCCGCCATATGCATGAAAGACAACAGATTCCTTTCCTGTACTAATACAGCCAGTGATTGTCTCCAGCATTCCAGAGTTGACCATTTTATACATAAGTAAACGTGTCTTAGGATCAACTGCTTTTTCCTGCAAAAGATAAAGCACTATAAATGAAAATGACTGGTAGTAACAAAACATTTTTGAGCTATTTCTAGTATCTAGTATATTCAAAATATATACTTCTTTCTACCTTCAACATTTAATTTACCTAGATGTATATATAACAGGCTCTTAAAAGAGTGCTATCAAAATAGATTTCATTTCCATAACTAACTCCAATACCTATGAAGTGAATATCTAAAAGAACTATTAAAAATCAGGCTCTCAGTCAAAATCCTATTTTACCTTCAAAGTTCAAATAGCTTTGTTACTATAGTTACTATTAGTTTTTTTCCTTAAAGTTTTAAAAATTACTTTATTCTCAAGGTATTAGATACTATCTTCACTAACTTAAGACATTAAAAATTAAATTATAAAGGTAGTATAACAAGAAATTACTTTTTAAATCTTAAAACATTCATATTTACATTAATGATGACCACTAAAATGTCAATTTTGACATGAAGCTTTATTTTGTTTCTTCCCCAAATATGAAGTTTTCTAATATGAACTTTCCATCAAAGAAAAAAATGTAAGAATACTTACTGCAGTAGAATGCTCCTTTTTCTCATGGAGGCGGGCACTTCGACGTTCTTCTGAGTAGGCATGTTGTTTTAAAGCATTGAAAACATGGTTTGACAGTTTTAAATCCATTCCAATCCCATCCCCTACCTGAAATTCAGGTGCAAACTGCCAAAAAGAAGGAAAAAAATTAGCATCTGAATACTTTAAAATGGGGATGGTAATAACAAAAACAAGATCAGTCTTTACTTGGAACACGTTTTTTATTCAGTCAATGTTTAGGCTACAAAAGCAGAACCCATAGGTATTACAGAGACAAAAAATAACTCACTAAAAAAACAGAAAGGAGAGCAAGGCTATTTAAGAAAAGCACAGAAAATACTGAATCACATCTAAAAACTAAAGTATTGCAGCATATGCTCTGCACCTTGCTTTTACATTAGACAAAGGACACGTATTTTGAAGGCTACCCCAAATGTTACCAAAGAAATACAACCTTTTTTTTTTTTT
>LNAC01000185.1:790199-882230 GCA_002007465.1 Ailurus styani
GGAGGGGGCCTGGGCTGGGGGCGCCAGGGGACGGGGAAAGGGGCTAGGCCGTGCCTCTGGCCTGGGGGCAGGGGTGTAGCGGGAGGTGGGGGGGATACAATCTTATAATTGTTTTTGAGGAGTGGGGTAATATAATAAGCTATGCCCACACATGACAATTATGTTCTAGAGCTGACTGTCCAACATGGTAGACCTTAGACACATGTAGATACTTAAAGTTAAATAAATTAAAATTAAATGTAAAATTCAGCTCTTTGGTTGCATCACTCAAATTTCAAGGGCTCAATTGCCAAAAATGGTTCCTATCAGTTAACATGGAAAGAGAATATTTCTATTATCACACAAGGTTCTATTGGAGACGGTTGTTCTAGAGTCAGATCTGGACTATTTCTAGAATTTAGTAAGTTTACAGGGTGCCTGGCTGGCTCAGTTAGTGGAGCACATGACTTTTCATCTTGGGGTCAGGAGTTCAAGCCCCACACTGGGTATAGAGACTACTTTAAAAAATAAAGCATTAAAAAAAATTATAAATAAATAAGTTTACTTAACAAGTATTTGTGTTCTAAAGTCTAAATGTTTTCTATTAACCACAAGATTTATAAATGAATAAGAATACTAATTTTTCTTTTTAATTTTTTAAAAATTACATTTTATTTCTGATTTTGCAGGGGTAGTTGAGGTACAAGATTAAAAAATTCAACAAATATAAAAGGGTATATGGTAGAAAGTATTTCTCTCTCCCATTCCTATCCCCCAGTCACCACTGGTCTCTGTTTCTTGGGTATGGGTGCTATTTGAAAGTAATATGTGGGGCGCCTGGGTGGCTCAGTGGGTTAAAGCCTCTGCTTTCGGCTCAGGTCATGATCTCAGCGTCCTGGGATCGAGGCCCGCATCAGGCTCTCTGCTCACCAGGGAGCCTGCTTCCTCCTCTCCCTGTCTCTCTGCCTACTTGTAATCTCTCTCTGTGTCAAATAAATAAATAAAATCTTTAAAAAAAAAAAAAAGAAAGTAATATGCTGAAAATAAATACACTACTTTTCATAAGAACTATTTCTTAATTTTTGAATCCATGCAAATCAAACCAACCAAATAAAATAAAATCATAATATTGTTGTAGAATTTAATTCTGAGGTACATTCTCATTAGTGGCTGAGTTTTCATGGTATTGTTATATTATCATCTACAACATCTTCAGATCTGTTCTATGAAGGATATTTTTAGAAATTTACAATATTGTATTTATTTTTTTTAATTCGTAAATTAACTTAAACATTTTTTTTACAGAAGTAGAGTTGATAAGATACTGTATTTAGAATCCCATGTTTTTAACTTATACCAATAAAACTCTTGATTCAGAGATAATACATCCTGTTACTTACATTTTCCATTCTGGCTGTATTCTTTCTCCCACATACTACTTCATCATGTTTGGTAGTGATGTCTTTTCCTTTTCCAATAAAACCCTTTTTGGGAGTAGGAACTGGTTTTGCTAAAGGTGATTAAGACAAGCCAAGTTAATGTAAAAGTAGCAAAGACTAAACTGCTGCATTCAGTATTATCTGAAAAGATATCTGAATCTAACAGTAAATTACCAAATGAGATTCAAAGATAAATATAAAATATAAGGATCCATTGGAAAACTTAGTCTTCCTCTGTCCCTGTCCTACCCCAAACCCCAGAAAATAAAAGCACTGATACCTGGTATGTAGGGATCATCACAAGTGTCTTGCCAGTCAACCTCATCCTCAGAGCTATCACTGTCTTCATAAGGATGCACTTTTCGATAATTTTCAAAGGAAATGGAAACTTAAAAGGCAAAAACGGTGAAGATATTTAGGAGCACATTACAAGCATTTCCTGCCACCCAGTGGAGGTGTCATAATAAGATCATAATACCTTTGCTATCTCCATTGAATTTTTTTTCTTCACGCCTAAGCTGTGCGTCATATTCTCTGTCAAATTCCATCTGTAGCATCTGAGCCAGCATTAGGTCGCTGGAAGTGTCAATGTTTTCTCCAGTAATAAATGGTCCTTCAGTGACACTATTCAAAATAAGGCAACATAAACTAAAATAACGTGCTTGTGTAAACAGATGCTACCTATCATGAGAGAGGAGTGCCTTTTCACTGTTACAAATTGTACTGAAGAAGCAATGGGAAAAACTTGATCACATTATTCACCTTCTGTCCAGCTGCTCTCTGACCAACGTCAGGCACCTGTGAGGGCACCAACTAGGATTAAGAGAGCTGCAACAGGAAGCTAAATGGGCTATGATAAAATCTAAACCAAGACTAAACCTCATTTGTTGTATGTTCTGGAGAAATAACATGGATGAAAAGATAAAAATAAACAATTTCTCAAAACTGTATCCCACTTTACTATTTGCTAATTTGGAGATCATGTGGTTCAACTGTTGTAATAACTAAAACCCAGAGAAACCGGGTTAGTTTCTTGTTAGTACTGACAACTAAATATAGGATTAGGACCAAAACCCAAATATCAGTGAACTCCCAGTATGGTGCTCTTACTACCACATTGCTTTTCAAAATGTGTTTCTTAATCATTGGCCAGGACAATCACTAATCTAATCCTAAAACTTTTATAAAAAGCTGCTAGACAAAACAGATTGTTTACGAATTTTACTTACGCAACTTCAGGAAAAGCGGCAGCTTCTTCTTCCAACTGCAATTCTTTAGCCAGCTGTTCACTCATTACATCAGCCAAGGAACAAGATATTGTGTTTTGAGAGGTAGCCCATGGACACTATTTAAAGAAAAGGGAGGGGTTAATTCATAATTGTGAAATTAAAGTACTTTTCAAACTTGAAAATAGGTTATCTTTTGAGAATTAAAAAATCAACCCAAAATAAGATAATTACCAACTTAGAGAAATTATCTGAAAAGTAAAAATCTTGGGGCACCTGGATAGCTCAGTCAGTTAAGCATTTGACTCTTGATTTCAGCTCGAGTTGTGATCTTGGGGTGGTGGGATTGAGCCCCACATCACTCTCCACACTCAGGAGGGGAGTCTGCTTGAGATTTCTCTCCCTCTGCCCACCCCCCTGCCCCAGCTCACACGGGTGCTCTTATGTTCGCTCTCTCAAATAAATAATTCTCTAAAAAAAAAAGTAAAAAATATCTTCCAGCTCAAATCTAATCAAAGATAAATGTAAACTAAATCTGCCAAAAGCACTTTCTAACCTGTTTGGTGGGTGTGTCTTTTTAGTTGAGCAAGAACATCAGGCCCCTGCATATACAGCATCACCCCCACCACCTGATGAGTTCATGCAACCACCCTTGTTCTGATTACATGCTCACAAAATAATCTGCTTTTAATCTGGTTTCCCATGTACATTCTTTTTTTTTTTCTCTCCAAATATTTTATTTTTAAGTAATCTCTATACACAACATGGGGCTGGCACTCACACCCTGAGACCAAGAGTTGCATGCTCTACCAACTAAGTCAGCCAGATGGCCCTGTGGATTCTCTCTTAGGAATAGATTACACCAACTAGCACAATTCAAAACCCATTTAGAAGTTACACCTCATTCTAATTTAAGGAGTAAGTCATCCACATGTATAAAGTGGATGTCAGCCCCTCTGAAGACATCTGGGATATGTTAAAACGAAAATAACAATGACAATAAAAACTACATATTTGAACTTTAGTAGCTGAGAAACAGTCTTAAAACAATACCACTACAACAAAGCAATATTCTGTGAGACTCTTCTTGGAAGATCAGCTAGCTGGCCTTCCTCAATGACAACACTATCTCAGCCCTCTTGAAATACAAACCGTAAGTTTATTTCACAATTCCTAATTTTTGAGGGGGGCAAGCTTTACTTAGCAGCAGCAAATGATTACATTTGATAGTCTAGTGATTAATACCACTAATATTGAATAATATCTCTCAGTCTCTCTTGAACTGACTCAGCCTTCTCTATCTCCCTTCTGAGATTCTACTCCAAGGTATCACCCTCCCAACCACGAGACCTAACTAATCTGTTTCCAGTCTTGTTTCCTTTTTCCACACCATAGCACAACAGCTTTTCTAAAATGCAGATTTGATTAGTTCAGTTTCCTTATTTACAGCTCTTGATTGTTTCAATGTTTCCCACTGCCTTTAGGATAAAGTCCAAACTCATTCCATAACTACTGCTGAGTGTCTAATTTAGAATCTAGAATATGGCATATGATGATAACTGTTTTAGCCACAAAACTTTCAAGTCAAGTTTAGGTCCTCTAGCTGGGCTACCACCCTTGCTCAGGTTCCATAGCATTGAGGCTAAGGAATTTACTTGGTTCAGGTTGTTAGGATGAAGCTCTTAAGGGTGATAAACGATAAGTATATTTATGCCTAAGTGAATCAGAATCCAGTTTTATCTAGTCTCATTCTGAGATTAATGAGATGCACCCAGCCCCCAGCACATACCTATACTAGCCTACTGCACAATTATTCCAGCCTCACATAAAGCCAGATGTGGAGAAATCAAGGAAGGCTTTCTCAAGGTCTGTGTGACTTTCATTCACTCAGATCTTCAAGTGCAACTGAGTACTATCATGGTGAGGATTTTTGAGGTCTAGAATCTTGAAGTTCTCTGTAATCTGGAGAATACAGCTATCCCTTGGCCAATGACTTCTGCTGACTTCCTTCTGAATCACCCAGGTAGAATACATAATGCTGCCCCCTTGCCTAGAAATGTCTGGTCTGATCAGTTTCAAAGTCCAGGTTCCAAAAGGCAAATGGCTGTATTCTCTAACTCAGATCTGTCAATCACATTTTACAATGACAACAGAGTAACAGACAACACTGGAACATTCACTGTACTTGAATCACTTGCCTAATTTAGATAATTTACATACATTATTTGAGATCCACAACCACTGCATAGTTACAATATCATCCCCATTTTAGAAACTTAGAAACTGAAACACAGAGAGGTTTTTTTAACTCAAGGTAACACTGTAGATGGAAGTGCTGAGATCTGAATCAAGGCAGTAGAACTTAAGGGGGCTATCCTCAGCATTTTGCTATACTTCTTCCCTAATCACCTTGTCCTGGAAGGTGAGAAGCAAACCTCTACACTGCCTGCAGTATGAAATCCAAATTCCTCAATAACGAATGCCTTTCACAATTTGCCCTACTTTATCTTTCCAGTCTCAGCCCTTACATACCCTATGCTCTAATAATAAAAATTATATGCTAACTGTGGCATACTTTCACCCCTCCATGCCTTCACACATGCTCTTCTCTCAGTGGATTTTCTTCCTCCTCTATTTCCTCCAATTAAGCATCACCAACTCCCTAAGGCTTTCTCAATTTCGTCAGATGAAACCACTGTGCAAATGTATTTAAGTGCAGGACCAGTAACTCTGTTAGAGTCAATGTACCAGCCACAATACAACATGAGCCCCTTGGAGGGCGAGGTCTTCTCATTCTCAGTGCCCAGCACAGAGCTTCAGACATAAACAGGCACTCAAGTATTCACTGAACAACACGTGCCAAAAAGAAACACTGGAAATACTTCATGGAACTGCCAGGCTCTCTCCAGGCCGCAGAGGTCTGATGCCTTTCTACACCTCTACTATTCTAAGATCCCTTTCTCCATCTTGAAGTCAGCCCCTTTGGCCAGTCACTTCTTCTAGTTGTTTGCCAGTAGTCATTTTTACTAAGATGTTAAATAAAGTATTAGCTGACAACTTCTCAGAAGAGGTAAAATTGACAAGCAGTGCCTGTTATTTTGAGGCAGAGACTGACCTACATCCAAGATAGTCTGAACCAGAAAGGGAAACACATAGACCACCAGAGAGCACCAAGATATCCTAATCACCAGCTCCTACTGATCTTGCTCCTTGGAGGCTTGTACTCTAGAGCTGTACTTACCCTCCTTGTACCTCTGCTGACCAGCTTAGCTGGGCCGACTCATGCAGGGGTAACTTGCATGGTAAAGGTAAATAAGATAACAAAGGCTGCTAACTTCCACACTTTAAGTCAAATACAAATTCCTCAAACCAGCAGTCAAAAGCCCTCCATAAAAATTTG
This sequence comes from Ailurus styani, assembly GCA_002007465.1. NCBI lineage: Eukaryota > Metazoa > Chordata > Mammalia > Carnivora > Ailuridae > Ailurus > Ailurus styani. The sequence goes on from LNAC01000185.1 coordinate 796,244, forward strand.
GGGGCTGTGTGAGAGACAGCTGCCAGACAGGGGGCAATCCTCTATGGGCATGAGGGGTTCACCATCTCAAGGGGCCTCAGAAAATTTATTGGGAGCTCCTCCTATGAATGGGCACCAGAGGATGTATACAGAGGAATCCTCCGTCATCATCTTGTAACTCCTCAAAAAATCAAAAGCACTCTTTGTGAAAAGAGAAAGTTTGTTAGGGGCGCCTGGGTGGCTCAGAGGGTTAAAGCCTCTGCCTTCGGCTCGGGTCATGACCTCAGGGTCCTGGGATCAAGCCCCACATCAGGCTCTCTGCTCGGCAGGGAGCCTGCTTCCCCCTCTCTCTCTGCCTGCCTCTCTGCCTACTTGTGATCTCTCTCTCTGTCAAATAAATAAATAAAATCTTTTTTTAAAAAAAAGAAAGTTTGTTAAATGTTAAAAATAATAATAATAAATTTAAGGAGATAGAGAAAAAAAAGCCCTCCATAATCTTCACTATCCAGTGCCATTCCTCACTATTCCCTTCATCAGCATAAACTCCCCACAGCATCAAGATCTGACGGGAAACCCCACACAATCCTTCCTAGTTAGTTATTCTACTTTAAATGACATCTATCAAGCCCATAACCAGCTCCCTGATTGTTTCTTTCCTGTTTGCTGAAGACCTCTGACACCTGACTTGTTTCCTCCTCTCTGGAAAACCCACCACTGAACTCTGCTCCTTGGAGTTCTTTACTACTGCCACGTTCTTCAACACTGGACTGGCTGCAAATTATAGGGAAATTATCTCCCTTTCCTTACATCTCCTAAAGATGCACCCCTAAATACGCATCGGGCAAAAAACTGTGGGGAAGAATCAAGTAAATAAAAGACAGTAAATATGAAGGAGGCACAAAATAACAAAAATTCAGTCCTCAACTTGAAGCAAGTCAAGAGAATCACAACCCACAGGAAGGTCTCTTTTCTGCCCATGCAACTAAAAGATATAATTTGGGTAGAATATTTAAGTGGGTAGTTTTACTTGTCAAGGCAAGGGTCTCTGGAAAACATCATCTGGGTCTATACAACACCATTTTTTAAAAAATTTTTAATGTTAGTTTCAGAATTATAGAAAAATTGCAAAGATAGCAGAGTTCCCAAATATCCCATACCCAGTTTCCCCTGTGTTAGTATTGTACATTTGCCATAATTAATGAACCAGTATTTATATATTCTTATTATTATTAACTAAAGTCCATACTCTATTCAGATTGCTTTAGTTTTTCTGTAATGTCCTTTCCCTACTTCTGGATCATACGTATCCGGCATACCATATAACATGTAGTCATCATGCCACTTTAGGCCCCTTCTGGCTGTGAGTTTCTCAGAGTTTGTTTTTGATGACCTTGACAATTTTGAGGAGTACCATGAATTCATTTTTTACAGTTCTCTTGCCAACAGAGCTACACATTTCCTCACTTCTGCCTACAGTTTGCCAATCCTCCATTCTTGGAATATCCACTAGAATTTGTCCACAACAGCAGTTTCGCATTTTATAACTGGTACCCCATGACTCTGGGGAGGGGTCCCCAATACCTTTTTAGGGTATCTGTGAGATCAAAATTATTTTGTACTAAGACATTCTGTCTTTTCCAGTCTTATTCTCTCAAGAGCGTACAGGGGAGTTTTCCAGTCTACAACAGATCTGATGATAGCACTCTGATGACTTGTGGAATGTGTATTTGAATATTCTGGCATTTTCCAAAATTTTCTAAGGTAGTAGGTTTAGGGTATAAATGTGCATTTTTAGAGATTAGTTCAGTTTGTTCTCAATACATCTATGCTTTTATTAGCCATCTTTGATTATTATATCTGCTATAATCTATGAGGATGGATTTTCTTCGTATACTTCAAATAAAATATACCACAACAGGCTAAAAAAGTTCTTCTATTAAATCAGACATTAGGGGTATCTGGGTAGCTCAGCCAGTTAAGTGTCTGCCTTTGGCTCAGGTCATGATCCTGGGGTCTGGGATGGAGCCCCGAGCCTGCTTCTCTCTCCCACTCTGTCCCTCCCCTGGCTCATGCTCGCTCGTCGTCGGTTTGCTTCTCACGTTCCAGGACAAGGTGATTAGGGGAAAAGTATAGCAAAATGCTGAGGGCAGCCCCTTAAGTTCTACTGCCTTGATTCAGATCTCAGCACTTCCATCTACAGTGTTACCTTGAGTTAAAAAAACCTCTCTGTTACTGGGTATTTACCCTAAAGATACAAAGGAAGTGATCCTCAGGGGCACGTGCACCCGAATGTTTATAGCAGCAATGTCCACAATAGCCAAACTATGGAAAGAACCTAGACGTCCATCAACAGATGAATGGATAAAGATGTGGTATATATATACAATGGAATACTATGCAGCTATCAAAAGAAACAAAATCTTGCCGTTTGCAACGACGTGGATGGAACTAGAGGGTATTATGCTGAGCGAAATAAGTCAATCAGAGAAAGACAATTATCATATGATCTCTCTGATATGAGGAACTTGAGGGACAGGGTGGGGGGTTGTGGGGGGTAGGGAGGGAAAAATAATGAAACAAGATGGGATGGGGAAGGAGACAAACCATAAGAGACTCCTAATCTCACAAAACAAACTGAGGGTTGCTGGGGGGTGGGAGGGTAGGGATAGGGTGGATGGGTTATGGACATTGGGGAGGGTTTGTGCTTTGGTGAATGATGTGAAAGACGTAAGCCTGATGATTCACAGACCTGTACCCCTGGGGCAAAGAATAAAAAATAAAAAATAAAAAATAAAAAAACCTCTCTGTGTCTCAGTTTCTAAGTTTCTAAAATGGGGATGATATTGTAACTATGCAGTGGTTGTGGGTCCTCAATGATTTTTTTTTAGAGTGTAAATTAGTCCTGACCAAAAAGTTCTGAGAATCGCTGGACTTTAACATTCTTCCCATTTTTCAAGGTCTTCCTCAAATCTCCACTTCATCCACGAAGCCTTTAATAATCACTTAAGTCTTCCAAGAGGTTAGAGGAGGAAAGGATTAAGAGATACTTGTAGCATCTACTTGTTTGGATTGTTAAAATGCTGCCTTCCCAGTAGACCATCAATAAACCCCAGTATTATTTTTTTGTTGAATGATGAAAATGCAATTTTATATTTCTGATGATGCATACTTAAGTGAAAATATGACTGATAACAAATATTTTATTACTGAATTAGCTTTGTAAGTGAAATTTGTTCTGACATCAGGTATCCTGACCAATATTTGTCTCTTTGACATTTTTATCAGCCTTTGGGTGCTTAACTGGAGGAATTTAACATGTAAAGCATACATTTATTATCTGGCTACTAACTTTATCTTTTTATGTCTACTGATCTTGGCTTGTAAACAAGGCTTAATAGAAGAAATAACACAAAATAACATGTAGACATAACTACATTTGCCAATGGATTATCTTAAATTCTCCCTACAATTGTATGAGAACTTTCATAACATTAATTTTAAACTTTCAAAATTCCTTTTAATAGTCAATTATTTCTCTCTTCTCTGTTAAGGCCTAACCTAAAGATCTAATAAAATGAATGATCCTTTAAACTGAACAAATATTCCATGACAGCATGTGAAAAACAATTAGAAAGCTACAAAAGTTGGATTCTTTCCAGCTTTAATTCGAAGAACACAACATCCCACTTGAAGCACTCTTACTTTCAAGCAAACCCTCAATACAGCGGCAAAAAGTCTTTTCATCCTTCTGATGAGAGTATCATGCAAAGGAGCAGTCTGAAAACCAGCAACCAAATGTGAAATAAACGTAACAGTTGGTCATGATAGGAAAAGGCTTAAACGTTAAAGCCCAAGCAGATAATGAGAATTCATAACCATTTTTTACCGTATGTAGTGTGCATCCGAGTATTAGCCTGGGGTAGGGAGGTGCGCATGGACTTACCTTTTACTCTTTCAAAAACAAGAAAGCTGCCTCAGTCAGATAACTGCATTTGTCAAGTTAAGGAAACAGCTGCCAAAACGACCTTTCCGTCGGGCTCCATGTTATTCGGCTGACTCACTTGGCCCGTGAAAAACAAGATCGTGCTTGATGTCCCTCAAACGTCATCGTCTCTAAGCCAGCCTTGCCCAAGTATCTGCTACCGAGGTTCCGAAATCAAGGCGCAGAGAGCCCAAACCTCCAAGAGTGGCCACTGGCAGCCCCGGCCGCCCTCCCCACCTCTCCCATCCCACCCGGGCAGCCCCGCCACCCGTCCCCACCTCCCGAGGTCGCCAGAGTCCCGCTCAGAACTTCCCGAGTCGCCTGCGAAGCCGCCTCGGCGCCTGCCACCTTTTCCGGGCCTTCCGGGAGGACCAACCCGGGTGACCAAGACAGGTGCGTCAACTCCGACCGCCACTCACCTTGCTGGGGCCCCAGGGCGCTGCGGGCCCGGGCTCAGGCGATGCCACTCCGACCAGATCCATGTTGGAAAAGAAGCCAGCGACGAGAGCAGGGCAGACAGCTGGCAGGACCGGAAAGCAGCCTCCGCCGAGGAGACGGGCGGCGGGGCTGGAGGGACGGGCTGCTGGTGCCGGAGTTGAGGTGACAGATGGCGGCGCGGCCGCGTCCGGAACTAAATCTCTTCTCTTCCGCCCTCGCCGCTGGCACCGTGGCTTCTGATAGGCCGCCCGGCCGGGGCTCCCGGTTTTGCTTCCTTTCCCCGCCCCCCGCGGCTCGCACTGCCGGCCGCTGCCTCCGGCCGCGGCTGCCCCCGCCGCTGGCTGAGACTTGGGGTCGCGGTCGCCCGTGCCCGACAGAGCAGGCGTCGGGTGTGGCTTCCTCCGGCCAGGCTGCACCCTGTGGCCGCACCGCCTTCCCCTTTCTTCCCCACCTCGCTGCCCGAGACAGCATCTGGGTCTAGTGAAACTGAATTAGGCTGCGTGTTATTCAGTGTATAACAACAAACAAATGAGGCTGCTGCTTTTCATTCATCATTTTCTGGGTTAATTCTGAACTGGGATGGTATGGGGAACAGAAAATAGCTGGTGTGGAGAGGTCGGGTTTTGTTGTTACTGCAGTTTGTCGTTAGGAAGCAGGGCAGAAAAGTGAAAATTTGTAAAATGTGTAATAGAACATTGAGCAAAAATAGGACTGCCTAATAAAAGTTTTGATGAGACGTTTTATAGATTCTCATAAAGTGACCAGATAAAAATAGCTAAGCATCACATTTCACTTACTATATTGGTGCATTGTCCAAAGTACTGTATTAACTCTCAGTGAGGGCATTCTATTTCTAGCATGATCTCAACTTTACTGGTGATGGAATGTAGGCACAGAGCTGAAGTAACCTGCTGCAGGTCACAGGGCTAATGAGTGGCAAAACAAAGGAGTGGTGAACCCAGGGATCCAGGGCTAGGGGACTGGCTCCATATGTGTGTATGTTGACTTTTCAGACATGCTAGTAATAAACACTGAATAACCATGTTCTCTTTCAATTGCAGTTCTGAACCAGGATCTCTGACCGTCTATGCTTGAGATTCCTTAGGATACCCACCTTGATGGTTTGTTTCCCTTCGCACACAATTTTTTCCGGGTCAGAACATGTCCTGAATCTTCCCAAAACTTCAAATTAAAATAAGGTGAAATTATAACTGTATGATAGGATACAGGCTTATGCTTGGCAAAGATCACCCATATATGTGAATGCGTGTGAAAATCACATTCCCTCTTAAGGTTCAAAGGATTACAATTGGGGTATAGATAGTTGAAGGAAAATGGATGTAACCAGAAATTAAATGGATATCTCAATTCTGGATAAGAAAGAAACGGGAGAGAGAATCAACCAAGAGAAGTTATTAGAGTTTCCTATTAAATTAGCCAAGAATTTTTAAAGAAAAAGATGAAAGGGAAAAGAGCAGATCAGAAAGAAAAGCTGAGGCACAGTGCATGACAAAAATGTTCCAGTGAGGGGCCTTTTGGGGGATGTATCAGAAAAGGACAGGAAGTCAAAAGTAGAACTAAGAATCTGGATATTTGTTTTAGATCACTTTATTCAACACATTTTTATTGAGTGCTCTCTTTAGTACCTAACATTGATGTGACAGATCTGAATAAAAATAGGTGCCCATCCTCATGGACCTTGAAGTCATAAACACAGTACAATTAACTGTTAAAGATGCCATGATCAAAGTATACGCAGGGATAACATAAAGGAAAGAGGTCAGATTTACTCAGACATTCAGGAATGATTCCTTAGAGTTGATGACACTGAACTCAGTCTTGCAAGATAAGCAGGCATCACCAAGATAGCCTGTAGGGCAAGTGGTGGCTTCCATAGAAGGAGGAACTATATACCACATGTGCTGGAAAAGGCCAAGTCGTTTGACATAACCCGAAAGCAGAGTTCAAAAAGGAGAAAGTAAAAGATTGGGTTGGAGAATGCAGGAAGGGCCAGATCTAAGAGATTTTAATGTTAAGAACTTAAGAGTTTAGACAATAGTCATTAAAAGATTTTAAATGGGAAGAATAATGTTTTTAGATTTGCTTACTCGGAAGATAATTCTGACAGCTCTCTGATGGGTGGAGTGGGGGGAGGTGAGGCTGGAGACTGGAAAACCTGCTGGGTGATTAATGATGAGGGTTGCCTGGACTTCCACTGACACATTCTTTAAATGTGTTAATACTTTGAGACTAATTTCATGTCTCAGAAATGTACTTCTATAAGGCAATTTTAAATACCCTAACTCTTATTTCTTTTATTTCCAAGATTTAATTTTTGGGTTTTGGTGTCTGACGTTGGTAGTACCAAGTAGGGGTAGTGGCGGAATGGGAGATAAGGCATCTCAGTGAAGTTCAAAGAGCTGAAATAACTTCTGATTTTTCAACCGGTTGATTGGGTAGATGGTGGTATCTGAAGATCTGGTTTGGAGGGAAGACAAAGTTAATTTTGGATATGTTAAACTTAAGTTGCCTATGAAAATAGCAACTATCAAATGTATAAACACACATTTATTTGCCTATTTTCTTTTTACTCTCTGAGAGCAGGGACCATGTTTATTTTGTTAACTGTTGTAATCATTGCCTAGTATGGTGCCTCAGTAAATATCTGTGAATGAATGAACTGAATGGTTGTGGTTGAAAATGACCAATGGCAGCCTGGAGTTTATGAGAAAGGGTAAGGGCCAAAATTAGAAATCTGATAGTCACTACCATAGCTACCATTTAGTGAATGCTTACTATGTGTTGAAGAAAACACTTCAAGCAGATTAGCTCATTTGGTTCTTTTCTATTTTTTTAGAGTCATTTACTTATTTGAGAGGGAGGGAGAGAGAGAGAGAAAGAGAGAGAGTTTGTGCGGACACAAGCAGGGGGAGGCCCAAAGTGAGGGGCAGAGAGAGAGAGAGAGAAAGAGAGAGAATCTCCAGCAGACTCCCTGCTGAACACAGAGACCAAAGCAAGGCTTGATCTCAGGATTCTGAGATCATGATCTGAGCTGAAATCAAGAGTCAGATACTTAACCGATGAGCCACCCAGGTGTCCCAAAGCTCATCTAGTTCTTAAAACAATTCTGAGGAATATTGTGATCCCCATCTTATAGATTGAAAAACTGACACCTGGGGAGTCAGTGTCACACATAATGAATTATGTGGTTTATATTAACTATGGAAAGAATTGAAAAAGGGGATAGCTTTTAAGGGGAATGTAAGGAGTTAAGGGACAAGAGATACTGATGAAGTTGAGTGAAGAAATTCAGTGGGAGAAATGTCCTAATGGAGCTGAAGAGTGAAGAGGTAGTGGGCTCAATAGTAAGAGTTGGTGAAGATGTGGAGAATCCTCCCACATGACTGGTGGGAATGTAAAATGGTACTGTTGCTGTGGAAAACAATTTGGCAGTTCCTCAAAAAGTTAAACATAGAATTATGTGATCTAAATTCCACTCCTAGGTATAGACCCAGGGGAATTAAAAACAGGTACTCAACAAATACTTGTACCTGACTGTTCATGAAAACATTATTCACAATAGCCAGAAGGTGGAAACAACTGAAATGTCCATCAGTGGGTGAATGGATAAACAAAATGTTGTATATACATCCAATGGAATATTACTCAGCCATGTAAAGCAACTTTTATGGATTGAATCATGTCCCCCCAAATTCATATATTGAAATCTTAACTCCCAGTATCTTGGAATGTAAGAATATGTGGAGATAAGGTCTCAATGAGGTGACAAAGTTAAAATAATGATAGTAAGGTGAGACCCTAATCTGTTATGACTGATGTTCTTATAAGAAAAGAAAGAAACATCTAGGGCACCTGCTCACAGAGGGACATCCATACAGAGGTTCAGCAAGGGGGCAGCCATCTCATAAGCCAAAGAGAGCAGCCTTTAAAAGAAACCAACTGGGTGCTTGGGTGGCTCACTTGATTAGGCATCTGCCTTTGGTTCTGGTCATGATCCCAGAGAGATTCTCCCTCTCCCTGTGGGCCTCCATCCCCCGCACATTTGTGTGCGCGCGCTCTCTCTCTCTCTCTCCAAAATAAATAAATGAATCTTAAAAAAAATAAAATGGTTAATTTTTTGTTATGTGAATTTCACCTCAGAAGGAGACAGAAAGAGAGCAAGTGAGAGGGAGTACTACTTAAGAGTTTTAGAGGTAGAGCAGAGGAAGCCACAGAAAATCAATGGTGAGGAGGAGGTTTGGAAGCTCAAGGGAACAGGGTAAAAGGTCAGGATGTTGGATGGGTGATCCACATAGACCTTAAAATCATCCAGCAAGATGTCAGGGCTTGGGGTGGAGTGCAGTGACTATGAGCAGGTGCCAGAGCCTTTTGAATATGTGCAGATTGTACCCCAGAGGTTCGTAGATGATGCTGGTAAGGAAGCTTAGACAGACTGAGAGAGGGATGGTCAGAGATGCCAGAGGAGAGCCATTTTCCTGAGGGGTTGGATGCAGGATTACCTGGGAGTTGCTCTGGAGATAGCGAAGAATGCTGACTCTTATTCCTCACCCTGGACACCAGCAGGAGATGAACAGTCTTGGAGGGCGTTCAAGTTTTAGAGAAAGCAGGCTGTGGGGATAAGGGAAGTTTTTTCACCATGGGATGGAGTTCCAGGTTAGACTAGAGCACGTGGGTTAACAATTTTAATGACTTTAATGATTTAAGGTATATCCCTGATGCCACGAACATCACAAATTTGAAAAAGTTTACAGTTCACATTTATAAATATAATATAAAAAATGTGGCTTACGAACAGTGGCATATAGTACTATGTTATTTACAAGTGAGTCCTTGAATGGTGTAACGGCCGTGTTGCTGTGAAATGGAATAAGCACAATGCTTAAAGGATTTAGCTCCAGATTTACGCCCTATCATCTCTTGATAAACTCACTGGTGCTCAGCAGAGACAAAGCTATTCTAGAATTTACGCTGCCTAAATACATGGAATCAGCAGATTCAGGTCTCTAAAGAGAACAGGGACATCTGGCTGGGTCAGTTGGTAGCACATGTAACTCTCGGGGTCTTGAGTTCAAGCCCCATGTTGGTCATGGAACCTACTTAAAATAGTTTAAAAAATAAAGAGAACAGATATAAAACTCTTTAGTCTTTAATACTGAAACTAACTGAGTCTATTTGCAAGTAGTTGTTTCAGGCAATCAGCAAATATTTATTAACTGCCTAGGATATTTCTGAAGCCCTGTGGGAGAAACAAAGAACTATCGGATATAGTTGGGAGAGGTAATACACTCACATGACATTACATAATAACACAGTAACACTTCTTTTTTTTTAAGATTTTATTTATTTATTTGACAGAGAGAGAGAGATCACAAGTAGGCAGAGAGGCAGGCAGAGAGAGGAGGAAGCAGGCTCCCTGCTGAGCAGAGAGCCCAATGCGGGAGTCGATTCCAGGACCCTGAGATCATGACCTGAGCCGAAAGCAGAGGCTTTAACCCGCTGAACCACCCAGGCGCCCCCACAGTAACACTTCTATTTCAAAAGAGTGTATGATTCATTGCCAAAGAAAAACTATAGAGAGTGGATGTTTCAGGACTCACTGCAGGTTAATGAGATGTGGAAAGGCTGCGTGGAGGAGGGATGTGCCACCAAACTATGCCGTGAAGGTTGGAGTGAAGCCATCAACTGGCTTCAGGGGAAGGAATACTGTAAGACAAGGCAGAGGGGCAGGGAAGTCTGTGGCATATTTAGCAACAACTCAGTATTTTCATAAGGTTACTTGGGGCACCTGACTGGCTCAGTCAGTAGAGCATGAGACTCTTGATCTTGGAGTTTTGCGTTCGAGTTCCACATTGGGTATAAAGATTACTTAAAAATAAAATCTTAAAAAAACAAAGGTTGCTAGAGTTCAATGTTATGGATTTGGTTCAGTTGGGTTTGTTTGGGACTCACTGATTCTGATCCCTAGGCAATCTACTGCCATTTTTTAGTAATGAATATTTTGTTTTGCTTCCTTTACTGCACAATATTTAAAAATTGATAAAATACTCTGACTATAAAGGATAAATGAAAGGAGAATAATACTTAATACAAAGGCATATTTGAAAAAAATAAAAACAAACAAACAAAAACCAAAACATATTTGATTCTATTTATAAGAGGTATCTAAGGTAGTCAAACTCTTAGACACAGAAAGTAGAATGGTGGTTGTTGGGGTCTGGGGGAAAACAGGCAAAGAGGAGTTATTCAATAGACCTAGAGTTTCAGTTTAGCAAGATGCAAAATTCTAGAGATATGTTGCACAACAGTGTGCATATACTTAACACTACTGTAGTGTGCATTTAAAAATGGTTAAGGGTGTCTGGGTGACACAGCTGGTTAAGCATCCGACTCTTGGTTTCGGCTCAGGAGTCACCCCCAGCCTGCCCTGTGCCCTGAGTCAGGCTCCACACTCAACGAGGAGTACGCTTGAGATTCTTTCTCCCTCTTCCTCTGTTCTCCTACTTGTACTCTCTCTCACTCTAAAATAAATAAGTAAATCTTTAAAAAAAGATTAAAAGAGTGAATTATGTTTTTTTTACTGTAATCAAAATATGAATTTAAATATGAAAATATGGCTAAGTGGATTTCTTTTCATGTAGTTTGCTCAGGATTTGTTGTCTAAACTATATCTAAAGGGGCGCCTGGGTGGCTCAGTAGGTTAGGCGTCTGCCTTCAACTTGGGTCATGGTCCCAGGGTCCTGGGATGGAGCCCCTCGTCAGGCTCCCTGCTCAGTGGAGAGCCTGTTTCTACCTCTCCCTCTGCTGTTCCCCCTGCTTATTCTCTTTCTCTCTGTCAAATAAATAAATAAAATCTTTAAAAATAAATAAATAAACCGTATCTGAAGATTCACTCTCTAGGGGCTTTGGCGCCTGGGTGGCTCAGTTGTTAAGCATCTGCCTTCGGCTCAGCTCATGATCCCAGGCCCTGAATTGGGCTCCCTGCTCTGCAGGAAGCCTGCTTCTTCCTCTCCCGCTCCCCCTGCTGGTGTTCCCTCTCTCGATTTGTCTTTCTGTCAAATAAATAAATAAAATCTCTAAAAAAAAAAAAAGAAGATTCACTCTATATTAGTTTTGGGGAAAATGCCTCTTTCACATTCTCTGTGTTCTTTTTTGACAGAACTCATATTAAATGCATATTAGAGCATATCATCCTCAATGACTCTTTTTAAGATTTTATTTTTAAGTAATTTCTATACCCAACATTGGGCTCAAACTTAACCCTGAGATCAAGAGTAGCATGCCCTTACCAACTGAGCCATCTGGGGGTCCCAGGGGTTTTTAAAATTCAAAATCTTGTGATCTATAGTAGAGATAGGTTTTTTTTTTTTTTTAAGATTTATTTATTTGAGAGAGAGAGTGCACCTGGGGGTCAAGGGCAGAGAGAGAGGGAGAGACCGTCTTAAGCAGATACCCTGCCGAGTGCAGAGCCCTACTTGGGGCTGATCTCAAGACCCTGAGATCATGACCTGAGTCGAAACCAAGAGTTGGATGTTTAATCAACTGAGCCGCACAGGCCCTTCTGTTTCTTTGGGGTTTTTTTTGTTTGTTTGTTTTTGCCATAGATCTCGCCTTTTTACTCTCTTGCCTTATTGTCCTGGCTAGAACTTCCAATATTATGTAAAATAGAAGTGGCAAGAATGGTCATCCTTGTCTTGTTCCTGATTTTAGGGAGGAAAGCATTGTCTTTCACCATTAAGTATGATGCTAGCTGGGGGTTTTCACAGATGCTTTCTATTATACTGAGGAAATTCCCTTCTATTCCTCATTTTGATAAATGTTTTTAATCAGGGAGAGGTGTTGAATTTTGTCAAATGCCTTATCTGTTTCTATTGAGATAATCATGTGGTTTTTGTTCTTTGTTTTACTGATAATGGTGTATGACATGAATTGATTTTTGCGTGTTAAACCAATCTCGCATTCCTGGGGAACTTCGCACTTGGTCTTGGTGTGTACTCCTTTCACATGTTGCTGGATTCCTTTCCCTAGAATTTTGTTGAGGATTTTGCATCTATATTCATAAGAAATATTGATGTTTGTCTGTTTTTATTTTTATTTAGTTATTATTATTTTTTTTTTTAGAGAGAGAGAGAAAGAGAGTGTAGGGGGAGGGGTAGAGAGGATCCTAAACAGGCTCCATGCCTAGCACTGAGCACAACGCAGGGCTTCATTCCACAATCCTGAGATCATGACCTGAGTTGAAATCAAGAGCCAGGTGCTCAACCAACTGAGCCACCCAGATGCCGAGCTTGTCTGCTTTGAAAGTGGGATTTAGGGTATTTCCAAAAGCATGCTACTGCTTCTGCCATCTTTTGAGAATTCTCCATGTGTGCTGTCAAAAAAATTCATTATTAAAAGATTTGTTGGGGGGCACCTGGGTGGCGCCTGGGTGACTCAGTCCCTTAAGCTTAAGCATCTGCCTTCCCTCAGGTCATGATCCCAGAGTCCTGGAATTGAGCCCTACATGGGGCTCCCTGCTCAGCTGGAAGCCTGCTTTTCCCTCTCCCACTCGCCCTGCTTCTCTTCCCTCTCTTACTGTCTCTCTCTTTCTCTCTCTCTCTGCCAAATAAATAAATAAAATCTTAAAAAAAAATTTGTTGGGGGAGAAACCCCAAAGGCATTGTTTTATTAGAGCTCCCTTCTTCTTCTTTTTTTTTTGACAAATATTTATGGAGCACCTATGGCTCCATTATCAAAAAGCAAATTAGTAACTATGACCCTTTGGTCTCAAAGCTCTCAATTAACAATACAAGTAGTTAAATCTTTTTGTGTGTTGAGGTCTAACTCAATCTCATATACACCAGACAGTTTGACAGTGTAAGACCTGATGATTTTATTTTCATTCTGTCTTAGTTTAGTTTGTTTTGTGAAACAGAATAATACAGCTTTGGAAAAATCATTGGCCCTTGTACGATCTATCAGCACTTTTGCTACAAATGTCAGCTTTATTTGCATGGTTCTTTACTGTTCTGGTTGTTTCTGCTTGTTAAGCAAATTCCGTCAAAAAAAATAAAGGTAATAACTAGGAAATAACAGGGCCCAAACTTGTTTAAGCACTAAAAGTGCTCGGAGAACATCAAGTAAGTACCAGCTATTGAGTTCAAAGAAATTCTACTGGGCAAAACTTTTCTTTGTGAGGGCTATTTAGCTTTGAAATAGGTTTCCTAAAATAACGTCAAGGGAAAAATTACTTTTTAGCTTATTTACATTTTTTTTTTAAGATTTTATTTATCTATTTGGCAGAGAGACGGGGAGAGCAGGAACACAAGCAGGGGGAGTGGGAGAGGGAGAAGCAGGCTTTCCCTCCAGCAGGGAGCCCCTGTGGGGCTGGATCCCAGGACCCTGGGACCAGGGCCTGAGCCAAAGGCAGACACCCAACGACTGAGACACACAGGCATCCCAGTTTATTTATCTTTTATGTAGAGACAATACATATAGTGTTTGCTTGGATATTATAGTTTGATAAACAATTTTACACAGAGAATACAAATTTTAAAAAGTGAAGTTTTCAGGGTATGCGGGGCATTTCCAAAATCTGTTTCTGCACGTGGGGAACACATGTACCTCTAGTTCCTGACAAAGTCCATCAACATGTTTCGGGTATGTTAACTCCTATTTGCCAGAAGCCTAACTAGGTAAATTTTCCACCCTATTTACTAGGAATAGGGGCAGTGCTTGAAACTCTACTTTTGGGAGGATTTCTTATTTTATGTAAATTTCAATACAACGGAATGACTTCTCTTAGAAAAAAAAACTACTCATTCTAGCTCCTCAGTGTTCCTTCTTTTTTTTTTTTTTTTTTTTTTTTTTTTTTTTNGGGTATGTTAACTCCTATTTGCCAGAAGCCTAACAGGTAAAATTTCCACCCTATTTACTAGGAATAGGGGCAATGCTTGAAACTCTACTTTTGGGAGGATTTCTTATTTTATGTAAATTTCAATACAACGGAATGACTTCTCTTAGAAAAAAAAAACTACTCATTCTAGCTCCTCAGTGTTCCTTCTTTTAAAATAGTAGTCTTCATTAACTTTTTGGTACCGTTTGCAAAAGTAGTACAGACTCAATGTAGAATATGGGGAAAATTGAGTAAAACATGAACATCATTTTGGTCCCATCGTTTACAGACAGCGACGAACATTTTTCTTTAAAAGGTAATGGAGTGTCCTGAACTGTTTTGTAAATGGCAATTTTTCCTCTTTTACCATTTTCGACTTTTTTTTTTTTTTTTGCAGTGTCTACTGTCCGCCCTTTCTCCACAGGTAGGAGCAACCGTGGCCGGGCGGCCTTATCTCAAGCCCGACCTCCTTCGCCTAGCTCGGGGCAGCTGCGGGGGCCTGCCCGGGCCCGGGCCCTTTAAGAGGCAGGCGCCGGGGGGCGAGGGGCGGGCGGTGCCCGCGCCGATTGGCCGAACTCGGAGCCACGTGGCTGTCCTGGCTGCGGAGGCAGTGGCCCGGCTCCCGGAGGCTGTCGCGGAGCTCCCCCCCGGCTTCCCGGGAAGGGGCGCGGGCTGACGGATGTGCGTGAGGAGGTGCCTGGCGGGCCTCACCTTTTGTACCTGCTACCTGGCTTCTTACCTCACGAACAAGGTGAGGGGGGAGGGCGCGGGGTGGCGATGATTGCACGTGGGACGTGGAACGGATGCAGCCTCCTGCTGTTTATCTGATTTTTCCCAATGACGGTGGAGAGGAAGTTGACTCTGCAGGGAAACCTTATTTAGAAATAGGATTCGTTGGACTGTACTGGCCCTGTTTTCCGCACTATTAAGCATCCTTTACATCTCCGGGGACACCGAATTTTTTGATTGGCACATTCCCAGGAACTTAATTTTGGGTTGTGTATACTACTTTTAAGGAGAAGAAAGCAATTGGCTCTTGTTCTCTCGGGGAAGGAGGAGTAGAAGAAATCTGACAAACCCTGTTTTACTTTCTAAAACACGCCCGTTCCCCACAAACCCACCAGGTTCAGGAAGCTTTTAAATAAAAAAAGATCAATACATTTACATCTCCATCTTTGCCTGACACCACTGATTCCCAAACCTTTTTTTTTCTTTTTTTTTTTTAATGTCCCAGACATCCCAGACATTTCCAGTATATTCAAGAGTCTTTTGTGGAATTATTTTTGAAAATAAAATATAAAGTTAATTTTATTTAAAGTAAAGTCATGAAACCCTTTTTATGAAAAGGCAGAAAAGCAGCGGTACCATATTTTTTATGTTGTTAGGAGGGGCAAACTGGCCTTGGATTTGGTACCATGCAGGGGAATGTTGGACCCCTGTGAGCTAGAGTGGGGCATCGCCTCCTGTCCTGGGCATGGGGTTGGAAACCAAGACAAAGTGGTAATACCACGCCCAGGACCACCTTCTCCCACTGTGGGGTCTCCACCACTCCCCCCCAAACACCAAACCCCTCTTGCTCTCTGGAAAAAAAAACTGTTAACAAATAGCATTTCCTTATACCTTCTGTCTTAACACGAGTGTCTGTGTTCAGTATACTGAGAGGATGCGCCAGAAGCCTCCTGCCTCCTGTCCACCTGATTTTTAGTTCTGGTCATGGGCCTTTGAAGATCCATACATAGTACTTTCCTGGGAGGCAGTGATGGGTTTGCATCCTGGCCCCACTTAACTTGGTCTTTGGGGCTTTAATTTCTCTAAACCTAAGTTTTTTAACTTTAGGATGGGATTAACAAGTCTTCTCCAAAGAGTTGTTCTGAGCATTAATCGAAATGTTAGGTGGTTGGACAAGTGCCCAAAATCATGGTAAATAAGGTAAGTGGTAGTTAGTCTAGGAGAAACGGAAGGAAGGAGAGGATCTTTTGCTTATGGTATGGCACAATAATTATTAGCTTTTAACAGATTTGTCTTTTCCTCATTGAACAGGTAGCTAAACTAAAAGATTTATTGTAGCACCTTTTCCAGAATAAGAGAATTTGTGAAATCCTGGCCTTTTCATTTCACTATTCTAATTTGTGTAGTGAACCTGATGAATATATTGGTAATGTTTCATTTAAAAACAGAATGACCTTCCTTATATCTCTCTGTAATCATCAGAAGGGGAAGAGTGACAGGTCTTTCATGAAAATCCACGAGTAGTGGAATTATTGGTTAACAAACAGACAAAAGTATCCAAGCAGGCAGATAGCATTTAGTTCACAGGAATGTATTCCCCCTCTGGATGCACATTTGTGTCTGTGGCACTATTTTTTTATTCATTGGGGTCCCTCACCATTTTCTAATCAATGTAATAAAGACAGTACCTTCCATGTGCATCATGCCTCAAGGTGCTGGATAAAAAGAAACCAAATCGTCATGTCTCTAGGAATATCTAATCTGAGTAATAGAAATCGTAGATTCCCAAGGACCCTCAGAATTTAAACATTAAACCCTTTTCCATTTTCCACGATGGTTTGGGGTGCTTTGGTTCAGGGCTCTTGGGAGTGAGTGTCCGAGCAGATGGGGAAAGCAGAATAATGGCAGGAGTCAGACAGAAGGGGAGGCGAGGCCATTGTGTAAAGGGGAAAGAGGAAGTGGAGTCAAAGAGTAGCAGACAGCAGAGGTGAGGCCCCGGTAGGAGCGGGAGAGGTAGTCCTTCACAATGGGACTCTGGTAGGGACTTTGTAACTCTTAGATTATGTCATTGTTTCAACCGGGACAGTCATGCTTCTTTCTGGCCTCCATAGCAGGTTGGCTTGAACCAAGCTGGGGCCAAATGAGAAAAGAGCTGTGCAGTGGGCCCCCCAGCATATAGCCTATGCTGAGTGAATTTTCTTTTGAATTAGGATAGATCATTTTGTGTTTACAGGACAGGATCCTCTCTTCCAGTTTTTAGAAGACTCTATGTTAGTTTTTTTTTTCTTCCTATTTCTCAGTACAGTTTCCTTCTCAAACTATTTCCCTCAGTGTTTGTAAAAAGAAAAGTCATTCAAAAAAATCTTGTCTATTTTAGTCTTATCGCTTCTAGTGTTAAAAGAATGGTTGATTTTAGTTTGAACAGCAAGTGTTGACCTAGTCTGAGTGGCCTGTTGTTCCAGCTTCTGGGAGGTTCTGGCAATAACCAGCTTAGGGCCCAGGCAGCTGCTGGTCCTTCTCCCTCCTACATTTATTAAGCCTTCAGCCTGGAGACAAAGTGCACGTCTATTCTCCTTTCGAAGGCTCCCAGATTGCTCCTTCTTTTTCCTAGAGACATGCTCTCTTCTGTTCCACCAAATAGCAATTTTTTTTTCTGAGCAGCACTTTTCAGTGACATGAAGAATTGCTGAACAAATAAATATTAGGACTTAGATTCCATTTGTCAGATTTATTTTTTCACTCTTCTTTACCCAGGTGAGGTCAGAGCTTCAGCATTTTTCTATCTACCCCCCAGTATCTACGACAAAGCTGAGCACATGATAAACTAAATATTTACTATCTTCAGGAAGCTTGTTAAGGGTGATGTAGCACATGGCCCGGTCACTTTATTCTTTCTTTATCTCTGTTTTTGAAAGAAAATATCAGGGAAAGGTGGGGCGGAGCATGTGGAATTATGTGAGTAAATTGAAGAAGGTCCATCTCTAGGGAATATAGATCAGAGCACAGCAATTAACTGTAATTGTGACATTTAGGAGTTCATACGAGGAGGCCTATGTGTGGGTTAATTCATGGGAAAAAGTAAGTATGTAAATTTGCCCAATACCAGTCCACTCTATTTTCTAGATCATGTGAAGAATCAGTAGAGTCCCTGCCTACAGCCTTTAATGGCTTTTAAACTTTACAAAAATTCTTAGTGTTCAATAGTAGGAAAAATAGGAAAAGATACCCAGAAAGACAAAACACAGCCCCCTCATTCATGAAGTATTGTAAAAGACATAATCGAAATACTCGTTGACCTTAGTTGGGTTGGTTTTACAAAATCCTTAAAATGCTAAAGCACAGAAAAAATTATGATGCCTAAGCAGAATTAGTTAAAAAAAAGAAAAAAGATCTTTAGAGTGCAAAAGCCAAATTCCCCCACACAGAAGAAAAATGAAGGAAATAAAGACTACCAGGATGCAGTTCTTGGTTGAAAAGAAACAAAGAAGGCGGTTGGATTTTTAGATAAATTGGACAGTAGACAGTGTGGCTACCCTGAGAAAAGGGACCATGTCCAGTGTTCTCCAGTTGCTGCGGTTCCAACATGGCACTTCTGGGGTCTGGAAAGAGTGGGGAAAATGGACCCACTCTTTTTAGTATGGCTTGGATGGTCTTTCTTTAACTTTTTGTCCGATGTGTGATTTTTGGGGGGAAGGATAAAAGCCTTTTTGAAACGTGAGTGTATTTATGTTTCTTCAATAGGGATTTCTTTGGTTATACAATCAATTCTGGATAATTTGAAAATGACCGTTAATCTGGTATTTGTTTTTCAGTATGTCCTGTCTGTCTTGAAATTTACCTACCCTACATTATTCCAAGGGTGAGTAACTTTTATGTTCTTTATACACATTTGTGGGACATGTCCAACCAGCATCATTAGCTGTTCTTTAAAATATCTTTAGGGGTACCTGGGTGGATCAGTAGTTTAAGCTTCAGACTCTTGATTTCTGCTCAGGTCGTGATCTCAGGATCGTGAGATCGAGCCCCACTTCGGCCTCCACGCTCAGCAGGGAGTCTGCTTGAGATTCTCTCCCTCTCCCCCTGCTCCCCTGCTCTCTCTCAAATAAATGAATCTTTAAAAAAATATTTTTAATGAATACATAGTTTTTTTAATGACATAGACATACCATAATTTCTTTAGCCATTCTATTAATGGGCATTTAAATTGTGTCCTATTTGGGGGGCATAAAAACAACAATGTTATCAGACATTTTTTATATTCAAATCTGTCAGATTTCTAGCTATTTCTTTGGGATAGATTCCTATATAAGAAATTTGGGTTAAAGAATATGACCTTCTTTAGAATTCCTCCTGAATATTAAATTCTTTTCCAGAAATGTGTTACCAATTTACATTGTCTGTGGAAGTTTCTGTAATACTGTACTCAAACCATGACTGTTTTTTTCCTCTCTATGATGATTTCATGAGCCCCAAATGGTATCACATTGTTTTGTCTTATTATTTTTCATGCAGTTGGCCCATTTTCTTATGTGGGTTAGGCACCTTTATCACTTTTATCAGTGAATTGTCTATTTGTGCTTTTCCCCTTTTGTTTTTACTCGGGTTTTAGTATTTTTCTTATGAATTTAATGACTTCTTATTTTAAGAATGTCAATCACTTGTCCATGTTTATTAGAAATTTCTTTTTTTGCCTGTTCATCTTGTTCGTACTTTGATGATTCAAATATATTTTTAACTGACATCATAGAAAATTTATTGCTAAGACATAAGAAGGAAGCAGCAGAAAGAACTATAGATAAATCTAGCATGTGGTGTTATGATTGAAGAATGCCATTCTTAGAAAAAAGATAGAAGGAAAAAGGGGTGTGCAGCTAGGTCCATAGTGGAGATGTTGGAGAAGCAGCATGGAGTGCCCTGGTACTCAAATTTCCCTTCCTCACCTCATCCCCATGCAAGTTTTTTAATTAATTAATTTAGTTAGTTAATATATATTTATTTTAGAGAGAGAAAGCATGAGCTTGGGAGAGAGGAACAGAGGGAGAAGAAGAGAGGAGTTCAAGCTGATGGTGCTGAGGCGGAGTCTGACACAGGGCTCGATCTCACCAGCCCGAGATCACTGCCTGAGCTGAAACCAATAGTTGGAGGCTCAACTGACTGCCACATAGGCACCCCGCACTCAAGCTTTTTTAAAAAAATTGTCTTGGGGCACCTGGGTGGCTTAGTTGGTTAAGCGTCTGCTTTCAGCTCAGGTCATGATCCTAGGGTCCTGGGATCAAGCCCCGCATTGGGTTCCCTTCTCAGTGGGGAGCCTGCTGCTCCATCTCCCTCTGCCCCTCCCCCTGCTTAGGCTTGCTCTCTCTGTCTCTCATATAAATAAATAAAATCTTTTAAAAATTGTTTTATTTTTATAGTGGACAAATATTGATGATTGTGATTGGTACCATTGGTACAATAAACTTTCATACTTATTCTTCTCCATCACAAGCTCTTGTAAATATTTACCTGCATTTTATTAAAGCTTTATTAGACTTTTAATCATTATTCATTTATTTAAATGTGTGGTGTAATATGAGGAAATCATTCCTTCCCTAGTTTTGCTTATACTAGCTTTATATTTTTTTTAAAGAGGTTTATTTATTGGGATGCGTGGGTGGCTCACTCATTAAGTGTCTTCCTTCAGCTCAGGTCATGATCCCAGCGTCCTGGGATGGAGCCCCGCATCCGGCTCCCTACTTGGTGGGAGGCCTGTTTTTCCTTCTCCCTCTCCCCCAGCTTGTGTTCCCTGTGTAGCTATCTCTCTCTGTCAAATAAATAAATAGAAATCTTAAAAAAAGGGGGGGTGTTATTTATTTATTTGAGAGAGAGAGAGAGCATGAGTGAGAGGAGCAGAGGGTGAGGGAGAGAGAATCTCAAGCAGACTCCATGCTGAGCATGGAGCCTGATGCAGGGCTTGAACTCACAACCCCAGGATCAAGAGTTGCATGCTCCACTGACTGAACCAGCCAGATGCCCCATATACTAGCCTTATATTTTATATTTTGTTGTATATTCCTTCCTTTTGCCTTTGGGTTGTTGATATATATACAGTTATTTTTCTAATAACTGTCTTTGAGTATTTGTCAATTGTCTGTCTTTGAGTATTTGTCAATTTTTATGAAAAGGGGCTGGTGCTAAATTGTTTTAATTATTATAGCATCTAAATATGTCATAGAGCAGGACATCCCTCATTTTTTAAAATAAAATATATATATATTAAAAATATACAAATGCAAATAAAAAGGCAGGGGTCATGAGGTTCAGGACAAAAAGCACTAAACATATGAAGAAAGATGTGTTAGGATTCTAAAGCATGCAGTTCAAAATGAAAAGACATGTTATAAATGTCATGAAAAGACATGTTGGAGTGTGCGGTTCAAAACAAAAATAAAATAGTGATGAATATCTATGAGCCAGACAATGGGGCAGGAATATCAGGAATACATAGAAACATACAAGTAATAGGAAACAAATTTGCCACTGTTTTTCCATGATAGCTCAATTGAAGAAATAAAAAACTAGTGTCCGTGTGTGTGTGTGTGTGTATAAAATTAATAGGTAAATATCAAAGACTGTATCTTTCAAATAGAGATTATACCCTCTTCTCAAATGCCCAGGGAATATTCACTATGAATAAAATAGGCAGTAATTTGCCCAAAGTAACAATTATATAATCTTAGTGTATTTTATTTTATTAAAGATTTTATTTATATATTTGAGAGAGAGCATGAGGGGTGCAGAGGGGTAGAGGGAGAGGGGGAAGCAGACTCCCTGCTGAGCAGGGATCCTGAGTCAATTCTCAATCCCAGGACCCCAAGATCGTGACCCAAGCTGAAGGTGGACGCTTAGCTGACTGAGCCACCTGGAGCCCCCTAAAGCTAGAATTTAATATCAAAACCAAAAATCTCTATTTACAAATGATTCTTCACTCATAAGAAAAACATAATTGAAAACACAATTGAAAAATCATATTTTGCCTATAAGATTTGTAAAATAAAATTTCAAAATTTGATAACACAGCCCTGGTGAAGATGTAGAAAACAGGTACTCTACTACATGGATCTGGGGCGGCAGATTGGTACAATACCTGTGAGTGACACTTTGACAGTATGTAACGCTGTTGCCAACGGTTTGAATCCTTCAATTTCGCAATTCCACTTCCAGGAATTTATCTGAGAGGTTTACTTGCACTTTTGTAAATGAAATATGTATGAAGACATTCAGGTAAAACATTGCAGCTCTGTGACTGCAAGCATTTTTAAACAACCTGATTTTCATCTCTACAGAACCCATTAAATAAATTAATCCTTAATGGAATACTATTCAAGAGATAAAAAAAGTAATAAGGACACCTGAGGTATTGAAATGAAAAGGTTTTCAAAATGCATTTAATGGGGGACAGAAGCAAGTCTGTAACAGGATAGCACAAAAGCATCGTGTAGAAAGGTGTGTGTATGTTTTACTTACTTAAAAAAAGGTGAAGAAACTACCAAGGGCGGTTACCCATAGGAAAAGGTAGAAACCGCAGAGAGCGGGCAGGCAAGGGAAGACTTTCAAACACTTCCTTTTGTATACTTTTGGATTTTTGTTCTTTATAGTATCATCAATATATTATTTCAGGTGAACTTCAGAACGACTTTGTCAGGTTTCTGCCTAGTATTTCATAACAAAACTTTAAGAAATATTGTTTATGATTATATATACAGTAGCCCCTTATCCGCGGTTTCTCTCTCTGTGGTTTCGGTCACCCGCGGGTCAGTTCTGTCTGGAAGTAGATGATTCTCCTCTGACTCGTGGTCAGAGGTGAACGGTAGCCTACAGGTGCGTCACCATGTCTGCATCACTCACCTCACGTCACCTCACTGTCTAGGCATTTATGCTCCTGCAGCATCTCGAGAAGAAGGGTGAGTACAGAAATTTTGAGAGAGAAACCACATTCACATAACTTTTATTACGGTATATTGTTATAATCGTTCTATTTTATTATTGGTTATTGTTCATCTCCCACGGGGCCTAATTTATAAGTTAAGCTTTATCATAGGCATGTTATGTGTGGGGAAAAAACATCATATATATTTGGTTCAGCTCTATCTGCAGTTTCATGCATCCCCCACAAGTAAGCGGGGAACCACTGTATTTCTGTCAATAAAGCTGGGATGTTGTTTTCTCTTTTAGTGAACAGGAATCACTTTCTGGTCCTGCCTGTCTGACAGTTCTGTCCAGGTGGAGAGACTTAGGGAACTCAGGTGGGAAGGGAGGATCTCTTCCTCTGGATTGCCTTTTCCCCTGCCAATCCCTGGGTGGGTCAGACTGAATGACCCTCCTCCGGCAGATTGTAAGGTCTGCAAATGGAAGAATTTTTTTTTTTAAGTCTCTTTTATCACTGGAGAATCCCTGGTGCTTACAACAATGCCTGGCATGTAGGAGGTACACGGTAGGGTGGAGTAACTCATTCTACAAATCCTTATCGGGTACATACTGTGCACCAGTCACTGTTTTAGACATGGGAGGTACATCAGTGGGGAAAGCAAAGATCCCTGCCCTTGTGCAGCTTTCTTTTTCTCTCCTGCCTGTCCCTTAAATTTACTTGCAGTGGATGGTACCTTCCATCCAGTTCCCCGACTGAAGAATTTCCAGAAACCTGGGAATCGATTCCTTTGTCTCCTTCATCCCCAACTAATTAGCCACCAGGACCTCCAAAACATCTTCAGAATCTCTCCACCTTCTTGATCCAAATTGCCCCTTCCCAGGCCACTGTCATCTCTCAGATTACTGTTGACATTTTGAGCTGGGTAGTCCTTTGTTATGGGGCTGTCCTACATGTTGTAGGATGTTTGGCAGCATCACCAGGTCCCAGTAGCAACCCATCCCTTCCCCTACCCCCAGTTGTGACAACCAAAAATGTCTCTAGATACTGCCGAATGTCCCCTTGGGGGAGACCCATATGGTTGAATGTCATTGCTCTAGATCACGCTGTTGGAGGGCATGACCCACATCTGTCTGCCCTGCTTGGCTGGGTCAGTGAAGGTTTCACAAAGGAGGCGTAAAAACTGGATCTTACAGGATGAGTAGGTGTTTGCCAACACACAAGGGGATGGGAGAATTTGATGGGTCAAGAGGACAGAACATGGACACTCTTAGAAGTATGGCATGACCTGTCACATTCCCATGGCTGTGGGCTGTTCAGTATGGCTGGAATGTCCCTCCCTGTAGCAGGTGGACAGAGCTGATCCTGGAAAGGGGAGGCTGCAAGTCTGGAAAGGCTTGTATGTCACACGCAAGTGACTTTATCTTAGAAGTCAGTAGTTCTCCACTGTTATGTCACAAGACACGAGCGCGTTGTAATTACTTCCGAGGTGAGGTGTCTCGAGTCATAAATAAGGTTTTGAGGTCTATGAATGACTCAACTAAAGTAAAGCAATTAGAGTGAAACAAGGGGAAGTTATGCCTCTAGTACCCTCTCACTCGTTTTGAACTTTGCTGTGCTTTGTGGCATGGGAGGGGCAGGGGTGCTTAATTTCCAGCCTGGGCTCCCGCTGGGCTCTGCATGCTGAGGAAGTGTGTCTCTCCCGTGAGCTCCGGGGCCCCCAGTGTGTCATGGCAGAAAAGAGATTGGGAGTTGCTGCCGGCTACCTGGGGAGAATCCACCATTTTTAAAACGAGCTAATGGCAACATTAAGTTTGCATTCTAGAACAAGCTCTGTCTGCAAGGTAGAGAGAATGGATGTTGCAGGATCTTCCTTGGGATTGCGACACCAGTTAGGGGGCTGATGCTGGGTTCGGGTGCACCATGATGGGAGTCTGCATTAGACAGAGGCAGAAGGGAGGAGTTACGGGGAGGAAAGGGCGTGGCCCTTGAGAGCTGTGATGGGGGATTACGTGCAGTAGGATTTTGTGAGCAGATGAGGGAGGTGACTGATGAGAAAGAGCTAAGTAACATGACATCTGGGCTCTGGTGTGGCTGATTGGGGATAGGGCAATAGATCAGGATGGGGGAGGGGAGCTCAAGGTAATGTTATAGGCAGGTTATCATTGGGAGTTTGTGGGGTATCAGGGTGGCAGTCTCCGGGTGAGCACAGGGATTTGGGAATCATCAGTGCAGGGCAATGGGGGAAGCAGGGACTATGAGTGAGATTGTTCAGGGAACAGTCTAGAATAAGAAAGAAGAATATCAGTGTCAGCACTGAACGGTACAGCTGGACTCGAGAATAATACAGGTTGAGAAGGAGGGATCTGTGAACTGGGATGCCAGTTAGGAGAGAATGGGAGAAAAGAGCTGTAGGGAGGCTTGGGTGTATATATTTGTTTCAGCCAATGGGTCTGCTGAGGCTGGATGGTGTTTGAGACCATAGCACTCTCTCAAATTCACATTGGTTCATATCCTTTTCAGGTGGCAGATGTTAGTTGGTGGACTTTTGCTTCATGTGTCATGGAAACTGGGCTGGGCCGAGATCAACAGCAGTTCAAGGTAGAACAACCTTTTGCTTGATTCATGATTCATACTCTGCATTCTTTTCACATTATTTAATTTCTTCTGGTGTTACTTTGGGAAACACAGACATTTATTTGAGCTGTTTGATCTCTTGGTTCCCTCTGCACCTTGAGATTTTACTGCTTTTATAATCATATAGAACTCAGGGAGTGTTTTCCTGGTCAGTTACTTGAATAATGTTAAAATTAATCAAGTTACATAATTTATAGCACTGTATTAATTGGGCTTTGTTGTAGATCTTGAGAGTGAGGAAATGAGTTTCTAAATCAACTTAAAATTTTTTTTGGAAATTTTTAATTTTGACATTATTTACTACTTTACAGAACAGTTAGAAATACTACAAAGAACTTCCATATCCTTTACTCATGTTTCTCAATTATTATTTTACCTCACCTCTCCCACCATTTGTTCTTGAGATAAATATATATATATATATACATATGTATATATATATATTTCCTATATGAGAGTAAACTATGTGAGAGTTAATTGAAGATTTGAGAGTAAAATGCCTCTTTTAAATTCTTTAGTGTTTTCCTTTTTAAAAAAAAAGTTTAAAAAAAACTTTTTAAAAAAGTTTTTTAAAAAGTTTTAAAAAAACTTTTTAAAAAAGTTTTAAAAAAAAGTTAAAAAAACTTTAAAAAAATTTTCCTTTTTTAAAAAAGATTATTTATTTGAGAGAGAGAGAGAGCATGCAAGCACACAAGGGGGAGGGGCAGAGGGAGAGGGAAAGGAAGAATCTCAAGCAGATTCCATACTGAGTGCAAAGTCCAATGTGGGGCTTGATCTCAGGACCCTGAGATCACCTCCTGAGCCAAAACCAGGAGTCAGTCACCTAACCAACTGCACCCACCCCAGGCGCCCCTTTTGTGTGTATTTTCTAAGAGCAAGGACATTTTCTTACATGACTACAGCTCAGTAATCAAAATCAGGAAATTAATATTGATGCAATACTATTATCTCATCTCCAGACCAAATTCATATTTTTTCAGTTTTCTCAATAATGTTCTTTATTACGTTCCTCCCCCTCCATTTCTGATCCAGGGTCCAGTTCACATCACACATTTAATTAGTTGTTATGAATCTATTAAGACAACTTGTTGAATAGATTTAAAAAAAAATCTCAAAGACTATGACATTTTTCAACCAAAATTATAATCTGAATTGGCTATGCACTCCTGCCTCACCTAGATAAATTCTCATGATTCTTCCAGAACATCTGCCTCACCTGAAATGATGCACAAAATGAAAAGCAAATGAAGTCAAGGTTTATAATGGACAAGGCAAACAGCCCTACTGAGTGATCAGGTCATTCACTTTCACGTGTATAATATCCTCACTTTCATAAAATAAAGATACTTCTGGGATTTTGTATGTGATATTAAGCAGAGGGTTTACTTTTTACTCCATTGTTATTGTGGTAGATGGTTCAGTGAGAACTGGGTCTTCATTTAAACAAATAGTACCCTGATTTCACAAGGCCTGTGATTGTTCTAATATTTAGTTAAATAATGAAGCATACTGATTCCAAATGGTTTAGCTTATTCCTTCAGAGAGACAAGAGACTGGACTAGAATGAAGGAACTGTCAGATTGGGGACTGGGATCCACTGGTGCTCATCAACATGGGTCTTCTACTCCGTTTACAGTGTTCCTGATGATTATCTTATAATTTCTGATGTGAATTATTTACTTTATAAAATAGTCTTTTAAACATTATTTTAATACAAATGTAGTGATCCAAAGGGGCACTTGCACCCCATTGTTTATAGTAGCAATGTCCACAATAGCCAAACTCTGGAAAGAGTCCAGATGTCCATCAACAGATGAATGGATAAAGAAGATGTGGTACATATACACAATGGAATACTATGCAGCCATCAAAAATGAAATCTTGCCATTTTCAAGTACGTGAATGGAACTAGAGGGTATTATGCTAAGTGAAATAAGTCAATCAGAGAAAGACAATTATATGATCTCACGCATATGTGGAATTTAAGAAACAAAGCAGAGGATCATAAGGGAAGGGAGGGAAAAATAGAACAAGGTGAAATCAGAGAGGGAGACTAACCATAAGAGACTCTTAATCATAGGAAACAAACTGAGGGTTGCTGGAGGGGAGGGGGGTAAGGGAATGGGGTAACTGGATGATGGACATTAAGGAGGGCATGTGATGTAATGAGCACTGGGTAATATATAAGACTGATGAATTGCTGAACTCTACCTCTGAAACCAATAATACTCTCTCTAAAACAACAAACAACAACAACTAACCCCAAAACATTACTTTAGCTGTGTTTCCTTAAAAGCTGTGTTATTCCGTCATACTTAAAAAACTTTCTGTGGAAAAATATACGTAATGTAAAATTTACCACTTTTAAACCATTTTTAAGTGTACAATTCTGTGGCATTAAATGCATTCACAATGTTGTGCAACCATCACCACCATCCATTTGCACAACTTTTCCATCATCCCAAACAGAAATTTCATAACAAACAATAACTCCAGGTGGCTAGCAGCAAGGACCCGGCACCAGTGTTCCTTTGCGTGTACCTGGGCTAGGTTTGTGTTTGCCATGGTTGCTGTTTCCTACTGGGCTTGACTTTCTGATTGTATTGGTAGAGAACCGAAGCCCAGCTTTGCTGTGTGACTGTGCACTTGGGTGGAGATAGCAGAGGCTGGACTCCATTAAAAATGAAAACAGCAGCAGGCAGACAAACTTGGAGTCCTCAAGGTCATCGTGGAGTGGGGATTGTGCCAGTGGGGCTGGTGGGTGGTCCCCAAATCGGTATTTAATAAAATATGCCATGAGAGCTTGTTTAGCCTCCTTATAGCCTGCAGCATAGCAGAATCCCAGATTCCCTCCTAAAACAAGTCACAGAATCTGGCACCGCATTTCCTACTTGGCAGAGAGGCCGTATCTGCTGTGTTGATCAGTCCCTGGCGATGTCATGTAGCGACTCCATAGAGTGACCTGATGGGATCCATCTTCTCCAGGAGTTTTACTCTGCAACCAGTCAGTTATCACCAAGTGTTGGACGATGCCTTGTGGACTTCTGTCTTGGGGAAGATAGCACTGGTTTTTAGGCATTAGCCTGTCCTTTTATGGTAGCTACTGTCACTGCCAAACCATTGCAGAACGTCAAAGTGATTTTTCTAGCAGATGTTGAAGCCCTGTGCTGTAGGCTGTTTGTTTCCAAAACGTGGTTCAGAACACTGTGACTGGACATGTGGCAGTGAGACCACAGCATTCTTTACTAGATTCTTGAACCATTGCTTCTAGAATCAGGTGTGATTTTATTGGATTCTTTACACACCATCCTCTGGTTCCTTTGTTAGCAGACTACACGTTTAAATAAAGACATTTGGAAAGTGCCTTTTAATGTACTTACTACTTTTTGTTCACTGTACCTAAGATAGCAAATTTTAAACTCCCAGGTTTTCAAGTGTGAAAAGTTCTAAGTTAATAATTCTATGTCACAATACCTTTTTGACCAGAGGTTTCTTTTTTTTTTAATTTTTTAAGTTTTTTAAAAAAGATTTATTTGAGAGAAAGAGCATGCACGAGAAAGAGAGAGAGAGAGAGAGAGAGAGAGAGAGAGAGAGAGAGAGAGAGAGAGAGAGAAAGCACAAGCAGAGGGAAGAGGAAGAGGGAGAAGCAGGCTCCGTGATGAGCAGGGAACCTGATGCGGGGCTGAATCCCAGAATCCTCTGGGATCATGACCTGAGCCAAAGGCAGACACTTAACCAAGTGAGCCACCCAGGTGCCCCAGAGCAGAGGTTTCTAACAGATGAAGAAGAAAGTCTCATGGCTTAATTTTCCAGTGAGAATCTTTGCTGGAGAGCCATAAAAAAATTTCTTTAATAAAACCTCCAAATTAACTCAGGCCTGTTCCTAAAGCAATGAACAGTGATGAATCACTTAGGATAGTTCTTTTTATGATTGATTATTTGTCTTTAAGTGAGATAGCTTGCCTTCATCAAGGCTACTGGTGATTGGAATTTCTGAAATATGTTTTAATGTGTTGGCATTTCATTTTGAGGGACTCTTACAGTTTTATGAACAGTTACCTTTGTTCCCAGAGGAAATTGAACACTCAAATTTTTGTATTTTTGATACTTTTTCCCTGTTGCTTTTTTTCTCCAGAGGAATACTTTATGTATATATGTAGGAATTACTTTTGGGGAATAATAAAACCAGCTTTCAAAGCATTCTCAGGAAACATGTGGAGAACCACTGAAGGGACATAATATTGAATAAAATCTTACTGGTATTGGTGTGGTGATTATGGTAGTTCTCAGGAAAAGAGTCCACGAGGTCAGGGATGGTAGAGTGACAGGATTTTTTTTTTCAACTTTAATGAGGTATAGTTGTCAAACAAAATTGTACGATGTTTAAAGGATAGATCATGGTAATATGGTACAGGTGCGATTTGGCCCGGGGGCCATAGTTCTCTGACTCTTGTTCTGACTTATGCTTTGTGAAAAACAGTATCATCACTGGATTCTTGAGTTCAAGTTATATTAGGGCTGAACTTTGTCAAGGGAGTTGACCCTCTGTGAGTCAGAGGAAGACTAGAGAATGAAGGAGGAAAGATCTAAAAATAGTAGGAAAGAGGGAGAAGAGTGGGTAAGATTCTTGGAGGACCATATTCACCAATAATGGACCCCCAAAAATGAAATCTAGGCATCTGCTGTACGTAGGGAGTTAATATATGTAGAAGTCAAAAGAAGAGGAAGAGGAAGAAGAGGAGGAGGAAGAAAAGGGGAGGGAGGAGGAGAAGAAGAATAGAGGCAGAAGTCCTTGTAAAACTATAAAGCGAATGTTGGCTGCAGTTGTGAGGTATTACGGATTTAGGCAATTCATGAACACTGTTAACTTGGTGGCTTGGTATTTTTATGTTTGGAAACTGTCTTTAGTTCCACTAGGTGTCAGCGTAATGCAGAGAATTTTTAAGAACTTGGCTTAAGGAGCCCTTTAGGTACCCAGGAACAGATAAACTTCTGCGTGTTTCGAGGGAGCAGATGTTCCTTCCGTAATGCATGCTGTATGTGAAAAACAAGTGATTTAATTTAATTAGCCTTCATCTCGGTAACAACAGTTTTATGATTCATGGCAACAGACTGTTGTTAGCTTCTTGTAAAATGCTTTATTCATCAGGGTTCTTAGGGACAAGAGAGTGTGCACAAGCAAACAAACAAACAAGCCCAAGACTCAAACAAGATGCAATACTCGTGCTTACAAATCATGTAAGAAAAACTATGTTAGCACCACAGTTTTCAAACCAGACCCCATAGCAAATAGTCCTTTCCCCCTAGGAGTTGCTGTGAGATCCCTCCCTATGCGCACAGATACGCATGCTCACTGGCTCAGCAGTGGTCCTTGTACCAGAGACCCGGGGATTCTCCCAGGACCACCTCAGGATTTAATTCCATCTTGCCTCCTTTGTTGGCACATAGGGCAAGGAAAGAATAAACCAGCATGGGAGGCCCAGATGATGCCACCTTATAAATTATAGATAGAGAAAATGTGCCTGGTTTGTTTCTAATGTGTGGGTATTTGGCTATCGTAGAATCTTAGAGTTTCAGTGGAAGGTTACATGTGTTATATATAAATAAATAAATAAATAAATACATTTATATATTATATAATATATAAATAAAAATATACAATCTGTGCATAGATTATTTATATATATATATAAATAATCTTAGCTTGGGCTGCTATAACAAAAATACCAGAGATTGGGTGCCTTAAACAGCAAACATTGATTTCTCACAGTTCTGGAGGCTGGGAGGGCCGAGATCAGGGTGCCAGCATGGTTAGGTTCTGGTGAGGATCTCTGCTTGTCTATCTTCACAGTGGAGAGGGAGAGGGGGAAGGGAGGGAAGAAGAGGGGAAGAGAGGAAGAGAGGAAAAGAGAGAGAGAGAGAGAGAGAGAGGTCTGTCTCTTTTAAAGGGCACTAATCCCATTATGAGGGTTCCACCCTCATGACCTTATTACCTCCCAGAGGCCCCACCTCCAAATATGTCACTCTGGTGTTAAGATGTCAACATCTGAATTTGGGGGGTGGGACACAAGCGTGTAGCCCATAGCAGAGGGTAGAGTCAGGGTAAGTTCTCCGGAAGGTGATTTTGTAACCAGTTCTGCACCTGGATGCATGGATCTTTGAATACCAGTTCCAATTCCAGGAATTTATCCTGATACTGCAAAAAGATAAATATGAAAAGGGAGTGTATTCCAGGATAACTATTACAGCAATAGAATAGTAAAAAGAGGATTAACTTCTGTGTCTAGCCATAGGCCATTATTCAACTAGTGATGATTTTCCCACGCAGAAAGATACTAGGCAGATTATGGAACACTGCATACAGTAGGGTCCCGTCTTTGCTGCGCTATTCATATATGTGCATATGGGCGCTGTTTGGAGGGAGACCTAGCAAGGTAGTAACATTGGTTATCTTTGGGTAGTGGAATGGTCATTGTAATGTTTTTCTTGATTATCTGTATTTTAAAAATTTTGTAGCATGGATAGGTATGACTTTTTTTTTTTAAGATTTTATTTATTTATTTGACAGAGACTGCGAGAGAGAGAGAACACAAGCAGGGGGAGGGGGTGAGGGAGAAGCAGGCTTCCTGCTGAGCAGGGAGCCTGATGCCAGGCTAGATCCCAGGACCCTGGGATCATGACCTGAGGTGAAGGCAGACGCTTGATGACTGAGCTATACCCAGGTGCCCAGTATGACTTTTTAATAAGAAAATGAGATAAATTATTATAGAAAACAAAATGACTGCCTCCATGCCAAGTTTCTGAGTTCATGTCTTTTGAAGAAAACATGTTTGTTTTCTACTGCAGTTAGTTTTCCGTTGTCCCAGTTAAAGATTACAATATGATGATTAGAAGTGTTTATTGTTTATTGTTAGAAGTCCCCATAAGGGCTGTTTCAAAGAGGCAAATGGTGGGATGTAGGTATTTTTCATTTTCATCCCTGCCCTTAAAAACCTAGTAGCTGTAAGCACCAGGAGTCCTGATCAAAGCAAAGTCTCAGAAGGGCTTCACAAAAACATGGGAAGAAATGTGAGTTAGGGTCATGGCTGGAGTTTTCTGGTTTGTTTTGTGGGTGTTGTTTTTCCCCTTGTATCGATCTAGAGAAAGGAGGGAAAATCTCTTTTTTTAAGTTGCGAAGTAATACATGATGATTCCTTCAGCAAATATTTGAGTGTTTAGCATATGTACCGGACATTGTTCTTTGTGGGGGGGGGGTGGGTGCCCAGTGAACAAAATAGACAAAAATCCTCACCCTCATAGAGCTGACCTTCTCGTCGAGATAGATGGACAAAGAACAAAGGAAAATGGAAGTATATGAAAGGTCAGATGGCAGACGAGGGGAGTAGGTATGTATGAGTGTGTGCCTGAGTCTGTTCTAGTGGGTGGGAGTGGGGCGTTGTTATTTGACTCACCGATAAGATGACTTTTGAGCAGAGGCCTGAATATGTGAGAGAGTGAGCCATGGAGGTGTCTGGAGGGAGAGGGTTCCAGGCGGGAGGCAATAATAAATCCTGAGTTGCTTGGCACATTTGATGACCAACCACGAGGCCAGAATACAGTTGTATTTTCCTTGGAAATGAAACATCGTTGTGGGTAACTACCTTTAACTATTGTATAGAGTATGCATATTTTTAAAGCTTTTGATGAGTGTAGCCAAGTAGTGTGTATGTGTATATATGTGTAACTTTTCATATGTTTATTAGAGATTTGTATTTCTTATGTGCGCACGGGTGCGTGTGTGTGAGAGAAAGAGAGAGAAATACACACACACACACTCATACACACACAAATACCTGGTTTTGCCCACTGACTATTTTTCTTCTGTGGAGCTCATTTTCTTTTCTTATTGAATTGTAAACACTCATTACACATTAAGAATATGAAATTCCAGCCTGTTTTATATGTTGCCGGTAGTTTTTCCTAGGTCGTTCGTCATCTCTTGGTTTTCTTTACGGTGTTTTTTGACCAGTGCATTTTATGCAGGTGGATCTGTCACTCTTCCCTAGTGGTTTCTGTCTTTGGAGTTATGTGTAGAAAGACCCAGAACATTTATTGAGTGTCGTTGTGCCACGCACTGCTCAGGACTTATGCGTGGGGACCACCCTTCCTCTGCCCCCACGCCTAGTGACCTAGGTGACCCCAAGATACCTCCAGCCCTAGAGGACCTGACCTAGAAGAAAGGGCATGGCCCAGGGAAATATGTGAAGTTTGTCCATCCCTTAGAACCCATGGCTAAAGTTAGTCAGCTAAGTGCTGGAACATTCCTTGGCAGTGAAGAGAGCTGATTACAATTCCCAAAGGTTTGGGTGAGCATTTGCGTGTTATAAGGTTATACTCTTCCGTGCCCAGAACCAGGTGTGCGTTCCACCACCTACTGCTTTATTTCCCTGGAAAATAATCCTCCATTTTAGCAGAGTTAACTAGGATTTTAAAATTATGGTTTAATTTTGTCCTGAAGAAATTTTTTTAAAAAATATTTCAAGGGGCCCCTGGATGGCTCAGTCAGTTGAGTGACCAACTCTTCGTTTCGGCTCAGGTCATGATCTCGGGGTCCTGGGATCGAGCCCCACATTGGGCTCCACTGGGAGTCTGCTTGGGATTCTTTCTCTCCCTCTGCCCCTCCCCCTGCTTGTGCTTGTGCGCACTCTCTCTCTCTCAAATAAAAAGTCTTTAAAAAACAAGTATTTCAAGAGATGGCAAAAGCACAAGAAAGCACCACCCTTGTAGTCCCTGTTCCCATCTTGTTTCCACACAGCCTGGAAAAGCATGGAAAACTCAGTTGTCTTGCACTTTATTTGCCCCAGGTAACTGTTGAAAGGTCTGACCTATCCATGTTACTGTAGCGCAGTAACGGATAGTCATGGAAAACCCTGTAAGCCAGAGATCTCAGCTCTGATTCCTGAAGCAGCAAGTACAAACAGTTCTTCAAATGATATTCACCTGTCAGCGTACTAGACTCCTTGTGGCAGGTTCTCTCTGGGAGGGAGACACAGTGTGCACTCCTGTGACTGCCAGGCCGTTTGCCCAGTTCTACTGGTATGTAAATTAAGTGAGATCAGTGTTGCAAAGAATTTGGGAATGAAGAATTAGGGAAGAACAAACTTGTGACAAAGCCTTACTGAAACCTTAACAGACTTTTATTGCTGTGAGTAACGGACCAAGGGGGGAATGTTGGGTCCCTTCTGCTTCTCTTCCCCACCCCCTGTACCCACTCTGAGTTTTATTGCAAATGTCGTCATTAGAGGAAGGTTTCCCTATCCTCACTGACTCGATCAGGTGCCCTTATGGTGCGGCTTAGTCCTTTAGTTTTCTTAAAACCTTCATCTGTGTAATATTTGACATTTATTTATATGAGCAAAACCCACATGGCTCCCACCTTTGTGAAACTTATAGATTATTGGAGAGGTGGGAGACATGTTAGTAATATATAGGTTATATATTATCTGACTCTGATCTTTAGTGGATTAATTGAAAGATAAATCATTTTTGGATGAAACAATCTATTTTGACTTAAGATGCATAAATGTGCATTCATTTGCTAATCTCATGGGAAGGCTTTTTCTTGGTGTATGATTGTCCACTGGGTTCCCTTGGGTGTTTTCTTGCATAAATTGTACTTAATGTATACCTCGTGATTTTCAGTGGAATGAGAACTTTGATACTTTGGAACAATATGAACGCAGAATTCTCAATTTTTGTTTATTCCCCTCCCCCCCCGCCCCATCCTTTCACCCTGGTGTTACCTGTATCTGTTTTGGCAGGACTATCTCCAGTGATTCAAATTTATTCTTCTCAATAGCAGCTATACTATTTTGTTGGTGTGTGGAGGAGGGAGGCAGCTGTCTCTGAGAAGAGCTCATGGGGCCCAAGACAGGGTCGGGCAGCCAGCTGCTGCTGCAGGTGTCAACATTTCTGCCATCAGTGCACGTTGCTTTGGCTCTGTCCTCCTAGGATGTGGCTCCGAGTGAGATGATAGTGGAGAACACAAGCCCCCGCGCCTGGGTCACAGTGCTATGCTTGCATCCAAGTGCTCACACAGCTGCTTGGGAATATTTCCCAGAAGTCTCTTTGGTCCAACTAGATCTGTGTTTATTTTTTATAGTTAAAGTCATTGCTTTCTTTCTTTTTAAAAATATTTTATATATTTATTTGTGTGTGAGAGAGAGAGTGCATGCACAAGCAGGGGGAGCAGCAGGCAGAGGGAGAAGCAGGTTCCCCACTGATCAAGGAGCCGGATGTGAGACTTGATCCGGGGACCCTGAGATCATGACCTGAGCTGAAGGAAGACACTTAACTGAGTGAGTCCTCCAGGGGCCCCGGTTAAAGTCATTTCTTTGTGTTTAGGGTAAAGGGTTAAAATACAAGGTGTCCCCAGCCATATTTTCTCTTTCACATCCATGGTCACTCAGATGCCCTGATGTGTCTTGGAGCATTCGACTGGGCAGGCCTTTTCTTTGTTTTAGAGGGAACAGAGCACCGCCTGGGGCCTCACTGAGCTCACGTCCCAGAGTACTGGGCCTGCAGCCTCTGGGCACCCTGCACTGCCCCCCTTCCCCCCTCACCTGTGCCCCCCTCGGCGTTGGCTCTGGGCTGCCTTCTGGTGCTCAGCGGGCCAGAGGCCTGGAACCTGTCTCCCTTGACCCTTGTGATCTTAATGTCTAATGGGAAAACCCTTTCCTAGAAGAATAGCAATTGGTTTGATGTTCTGCTTGACCCATTAGGGTGGAAAATGGCATCTTCCTTTCTCGGTTCCCCTTTTGGGTGCAAGTGCAGACATCTATTATTGCAGCAGGACCAGGAAGGACGGAGAATATTCCTCAGGGAATTGGCTGCTTGGTCTGCAAAATCATGTTGTGTTGCAGCTTTTTTATTTATAGGTCAGTGTCTCCCATTAGATTATGAGGTCCTTGAGGGCAGAGTATGAAAGGGTGGCTTAAAGCTAGGGCTTTAGAGTCAGATGACCTGAATTCAAATTCTGCCTTTGCCATTACCAGCTTTTCTGACCACAGGCACGTTATTTAAATTCTTCATGCCTCAGTTTTCTCATTTGCACAAGGGGATAATAATATTTTCTTCCTAAGGTGGTGGTGCAGATTTTATTTATTATTTTAAGTAGGCTCCATGCCCCTTGTGGAGCCCAACATGGGGCTTGAACTCACAACCCTGAGATCAAGACCTGAGCTGAGATCAAGAGTTGGATGGTTAACTGGCTGAGCCACCCAGGCACTCCGCATTGTGCAGATTTTTTAAAGATACAGCATAGAAAATATTCAGCATAGTGCCTCATTTGTAGCAAGTGCTCAATAAATGTTAACTGTGATGCTGCTGTTAGTAATTCTGGCGCTGTCAGAACCTTGCAAGTTGTTATAAATATTTGCTGAATGAATATATTCAGGAAGTAGGGTTTAGAAGCCTCACTAGAGACTAGAGACATTTTAACACCAGGTTCCCTGGGAAGCATACAAAAGCAGGTCTGATCACAGATGGAGTGCCTGCCCATGCTAATAAGATTAACAAAGAACATTTCTTGAGCAGGGACCATCCCAGTAGAACAGTTCATTGAGTTAGCTGGGATTATTATGTTCAATTCTGCTGGAATGGTCTCATTTATTTCTATCTATTATTAGAATAACTTTAGGGAACTGGTGTTAGTGGGCCAAATGTGTTGGTGATGGATGGGGGCAGCAAGTGACTGGTGCTCTGTGCGAAAACTGGGAATTTGCTTTTCTTGAAGAGAGCGCGATTCTAAACTGTACTGAGAAAAGCAGTTTTGGATGTGGCCACAATTGAATCAAAGAAATGCACCCTTCAGAAGTCCTTAGAGAGTCCAGGTTAATGGTGGAAAGCGTCAGCACGTGGCCACCCAGCTCGAGTTCTAGCATTCTTTTTAAAAATTCTGTCCTTTGACACTTTCTTCCTTTTGTTGTGGTTCCATGGAGCTGTTTGATATATTGCCTAGGTAAATAGTCTTTTTACATTTTTAATCATTCGGCATGAGTTCAAAGCCTCTGGCTTCTTAAAATCCAAAGAATAATGTTCACTGCCCCTTAAAAAAAAAAAGTCAGATCTGTTCTCTCTCCCAAACTGCAGAAATCTGTCTTCCATCTCTAGCTTGTCTGTGCCCTGTTGTGGGCTGGGGAGCAGACGGGGTAGCTGGATGGCTCCGTCAGCCTCCCTCACTCTCAGGGGACACAGACGCGTCACACTTCCCAGGTTGCCCAGAGATGTTAAGACAAGCACCGTTGTCGTATTTGGTGCATCCGAAGGGTCATGCCTTCCAACTGGGTCTTCCGGACAGGAAGTGACGGAAATCTGATGGCCTCTTTCCCTCTTCCCAGATCTGATGTTTCGACATGGCTTCCTGCCTCGGTGCTGTTTGTGGGTATCATCTATGCTGGTTCCCGAGCGTTATCCAAACTGGTAAGTGTTAGAGACTTTTTAGACAGTTTCTCTTTCCTCCACCCTTTTGCTTTTTAACTTTTTGCAGCTTGGATCAATAGGGGACAAAACATCATCTTTCATAATGATAGGGCTAGATTGGAGAACAGCATGGGGTCTTTTACCCCTCTCCCTGAATTGAGGATAACCAGATAACAGCATTGGGCCAACTTGTTTTACAAGATGAAGAGGCACAGATGGAGACACAGGGAGAGAGAAAGTGATCTTTATGCAGCCTGATGCGGACAGGGCCAGCCCACTTGGCCTTAGCAGGCTGTCCTCAGGAGCAGGGAGAACGGGCTCAGCCTGCTCCTTGCTTCTGAGGAACCGTAACCCTGCCCCTTGGTGACGTGGACTGGGGGGTGCTGGGCTCAGTAGCCATGTACATGCCTGGCACAGCATTGGTGCCCAGTCCACGGGGACACTAATAAAACAAGTGTCCCCCTGTTCTCCCACCTCAGCTGCCCAGGTTTGAGCTCCTCAAAGGAGGGAACTATAAAAGAATAAACTTCTTCCAGTTACATTATATGAAAATATAAAAATTTAGTTATTTCTTCCATCGAAAGAGAATCCATTGATACTGCCATTGATCAGAGACTCAGAACAAGGTTTAAAAGCCAGGAAAGCCTTTTTCTGTCTCGTACCCTGACTGCTCATGCTGTCTTTATTAGAAAATGATTGTGTTCTGACTTTTGGAAAAATGCGAAATTTGTGCAACAGTTTAGTCTTTTTATGCAAAGTCTGTTGTTATGTTGGCCCCTTAGGTCTCAGGTATGAAAACATTAAAACAAACACCAAATCTGCCTACCTGCACAACAGTATAATTGTAAGGACAACCCTGAAGTTTGCAAAACAGTGGTTGAGAGTTACTAGTGGTGATTAAATCATCATTTT
Source organism: Ailurus styani (assembly GCA_002007465.1). NCBI lineage: Eukaryota > Metazoa > Chordata > Mammalia > Carnivora > Ailuridae > Ailurus > Ailurus styani. Next base: position 835,175 of record LNAC01000185.1, read on the forward strand.
TCTTTCATGATTCATAAGCTTGAGTCATTGGGATGATGTGTCCGATGGGGGAGAAAGGTCCTGCGTGAGCCCCAGAAATGACCCACGGCACATAACTGCTCAGCCCAGAACCTGAGACCTGCCCTGGCTTCAGCAGCCTCTTCTCCATTCTGTCGGCTTCCATGTCTGCGGCCTCGCTTTACACCCGCTGGCCTGCAGAGGGCGCTCCCCCTCGTAGAGCAGAACACAGGTGTTGCTAAAAACAATACATTTTTTAAAGTTTTAAATTAAGTTCCACTTAGTTAACATCCAGTGTAATATTAGTCTCAGGTGTAGAATTTAGTGACTCAACACTTCATACAACATCCGGTGCTCGTCAAATAGGTGCATACTTAATCCCCATCACTGATATAACCCACCCCCAGCCTGGTCCCCTCGGGTAACTAGCAGTGTGTTCTCTACAGTTAAGAGTCAGTTTCTTGCTTTGCCTCTCATGTTTTCATCCCCTATGTTCGTTCACTTGAAAAACAATGTGTTCTTGTTCAAAGGCTCTGAAAATTTCTTATGGGATTTGAGAGTTACAGATGCCAGAATTTTGAAGTTTGAATAACTATTATTGTGCTAATAATAACAGTATTTTTTGTTTGTACAATGCTTTTTTTGTATGTTTCCATAGTGATTTCCTCTCTTTTTATGTGATTCTCAGTCACCTGACAGGCAGTGGATGAGGCAGATGTTAATCACCTGACAGAGGAAGGAACTCAGGTGTGGAAAGTCTTAGTTACCTGCCTCCAGCTCCAGCTCGTGGCAGCTCCGCTGACTCCAGACCTTTCGCCTTTTCAGATTTTCACTTTAGGGCCAGCGTATGTGGATTTTAGAATAGCCCATGGTAGAGTAGTCAGGCGTAACTTTAGACTCTTCTAGTTACAAGTTATAGAAAGCTCATAAACTATTCGAAGCAGAAAGGAAATGAACTGGTTCGTAGAATTAAAAAGCTGTAGATCAGGCAAAGCTTGATCCAGAGGTTCCAGTGACATTCTCAGAACCGAGTTTCACCTCTCTGTCTTTTACTTCTGCTCTGTCTTTGCTCTGTTCCACAGTCAGGCTCTCCCCTCTTGCGTGTTGTTGACCCTAGGCTCACATCCTCACAACACGAAGTCTGATGGCAAGAGACTCTTCCTTGTAGCTCCTGCAGGAATCTCGGGATTCACTCTGAATACATCAGTAGGCCCACTGCCCTTCCCAGGTCTGAAAGGTCACCAGGAAGATGAAATTATGCTGATTGGTCAGCCCTGGATCTGGGTGTCCCTGGACCGCTCACTGTGGCTGCAGAGACTCCCAGCACTGTTTTGCCAGCCCTGCTCGTCGGGATCCTGCCTGGATCCCATAGACTGAGAGAGGGGATGGCAGATCCTTGGTGTTGGGATGCTTCACCAAAAGAAGGGATTAGGATACTAGGTAGCCTAAAATCCCTCCGAAGTCCATTGTAAAGGTCAGTCCAGTACATTGTCAGGCAGATGGGACTATGCTTCTCAAAGTGTGATCCACTCGTGGGGTCAGTCTGAGAGCTCTGTCACCTGTCCGTAAGGAGATTGTGCCAGAATGTATATCAGCTTTGGCGCTAAACACACTGTTTAGTTGAGCTGACTTTTTTTTTTTTCATAGCAAGACTTTTTGAAGAAGGAAGCAGTGCACTGATTTACCTTTTGGCTCAAGCTCCTTATTTTGGGGGAGGACTGGTACCATCAGGGGCCCTGGCCTAGGGCACAGCCTTCTTTAAAGGGTAAGAAGAGCTGCTGCAATTCAAACTCTTCGAGCAAAGGGAAAACAACCAAAACCCCAATATACCCAATTAGAATGGGAGGAGTACAGAAAAGGGACACTCATTCTTGTTTTTGAGTGAAATAACAACCCAGCATCTATTCTTTGTTTTCTGAGTTTGTTTTTATATAGTTGCTTACAAATTTATAGAGTGGGTTAAACATGAGGCACGCATACGGCTTGTGTTAGATAGAAAACAGGCATCAATATGCCGGTGGCAAGCTGTCAGTTTAATGAATCCACAAGGAATTGAGGGAAAGTGCTCCGTTAAAAGCCGTGGGTGTATTGTTATGCAGAACACTTTCAAGGGAGTTCTGCTCCATAAAGCCCTCCTTTATCTGACAAGATTTTGAAGCTCTCTTCTTCTGATGTGCGACTCCTAAGAGGAAGCAGGTTTAACTCTGGAAAGGCACAGCAGGGAAAATTCTTTACTGATTTTTCCACCTCACAACCGAATGATGTACAGAGTTAAGGGAAGGGGCTTATTCTTGGGGCTATCCATTCAGCAGGTGTTTACCAGACATCTACTGTGTGCCAGGTGCTTAACAACAAGTAAGAGATGGTTCTAACCTTGAGGTGTTGGAACGTGCCGGGCACTTTCCATCGCCTGTCTTCATGACATATGAAGTCAGACATAATTACTCCCACTTAGAAATGAGAAAACTGAGATCCAAATTATTTAGCCAAAGTCAACGACACATAAATGTTAAGACGGAGGTGCCAACCCAAGCCTGCCCAACCGCAACAGTTCATCTCCAAAAGTTTCCCTCTCCCCCCACTAAATCATATCCACCAGGGGAGATCAGCCCACGAGGACTGGGCTGGGGGGAGTGAAGAGGAACCGTATGTTTGCTGTCCCTTCTACTTGGGCTCATTTGGGTCAGCTTCTTCAGCTATCCTATGCTGAATAAGGTCCCGGTGATGATGGCTCTAATGGTGTGTCGGTCTTCAGAGGACCAGTCAACCTCGACTGGTCATTAACACTCTTGTTGTAATTTCCCAGCCGAATCCTGATCAGCTGGACAGGATTGCAACAAAGCCTGTGTGCTGGTGAGTGTTTAGAACAGATGTGCAAAGTCAGACATCAGTGAGCTTGCCAATGGGAGGCCATCCAGGTTTTTGTGATCCGGCCATTTGAACCATGGCATTTTCTTGCTTCAGGGAAGCCAGGGTCCGTAGTGCAGGACTCTGCAAATCCAAGTTAAGGCATCTTGACAGGACTGCGCTTGGTTTCTCACCCAGCTCTTTGATCTTGGTCCTTCCCTAACTGCTCGTCAGGGTTTGTCTTCCATGAACACGACATTCGCTCCGCATGTTACGATGGAGATTGGCTGGGGTTTTGGTGAGGAAACACACATGGATAATTAGACCCAGATGGAGCAAATTAGTTAAGCAAACTGGAGCCCGAGAGTCCCTCTCCATTTGTTTGGCTCGAATATCACATAAAGGAACTTGGATCTGCAAAGGAAAAGAATGTCATTGTTGATGTAAACTGGAGCCTCTTCTGTTAATGTTCCCTGGCATTGCTCATTTGCGGAAGCTGTCATTCTCCTTTGTGTTGTTTTCTTACCGGAGCTCACCAGAGTCCGTTTGCAAGGATTACTTTTTGAGGTGTAGGCTCAGTGCCAAAATAGTAAACCCTCCGTCTGGATTTCCATTATCTTCTTGATCTGTCTAAAGATGATTTTCTCAGGGCGCCTGGGTGGTTACGTCAGTTAAGTATCTGACTCTTGATTTTGGCTCAGGTCATGATCTCAGGGTCATGAGACTGAGGCTCCATGCTCAGTGGAGAGTTTGCTTGGGATTCTCTCCCTCAGCCCCTCCCCACCCCCCTGCTCTCTCTCTTTCTCTAAAATAATAAATAAAGAAATAAGTGAATGAATAAATAAATAAAAATTTAAAGATGACATTCTCTGCAACCCTTATAAAATGACTTATTAAAACAGGGCTCTGCAGTCTACATATTTAATGCAATCCTCATCAAAATACCAGCAACTTATTTCAAGGAAATGGAATAAATAATCCTAAAATGTATATGGAACCAGAAAAGAACTGGAGGAGCCAAAGGAATGTTGAAAAAGAAAACCAAAGTTGGTAGCATCACAATTCTGGACTTCAAGCTCTATTATAAAGCTGTCATCATCAAGACAGTATGGTACTGGCACAAAAACAGACACATAGATCAACGGAACAGAATAGAGAGCCCAGAAATGGACCTTCAACTCCATGGTCAACTAATCTTCGAGAAAGTAGGAAAGAATGTCCAATGGAAAAAAAACAGTCTCTTCAACAAATGGTGTTGGGAAAACTGGACAGCCACATGCAGAAAAATGAAACTGGATCATTTCCTTACACCACACACAAAAATAGACTCAAAATGGATGAAAGACCTCAATGTGAGAAAGGAATCCATCAAAATCCTTGAGGAGAACACAGGGAGCANCGAGGAGAACACAGGCAGCAACCTCTTTGACCTCAGCCACAGAAACTTCCTCCTAGGAACATCACCAAAGGCAAGGGAAGCAAGGGCAAAAGTGAACTACTGGGACTTCATCAAGATTAAAAGCTTTTGCACAGCAAAGGAAACAGTCAACAAAACCAAAAGACAACTGACAGAATGGGAGAAGATATTTGCAAATGACATATCAGATAAAGGGCTAGTATCCAAAATCTATAAAGAGCTTCTCAAACTCAACACCCGTAGAACAAATAACCGAGTCAAGAAATGGGCAGAAGACATGAACAGACATTTCTCCGAAGAAGACATCCAAATGGCCAACAGACACATGAGAAAGTGCTCAACATCACTCGGNCTGCTCAGCATCACTCAGCATCAGTGAAATACAAATCAAAACCACAGTGAGATACCACCTCACACCAGTCAGAATGGCTAAAATCAACAAGTCAGGAAATGACAGATGTTGGCGAGGTTGCGGAGAAAGGGGAACCCTCCTACACTGTTGGTGGGAATGCAAGCTGGTGCAGCCACTCTGGAAAACAGTATGGAGGTTCCTCAAAAAGTTGAAAATAGAGCTACCCTACGACCCAGCAATCACACTACTGGGTATTTACCCTAAAGATACAAAGGTAGTGATCTTCAGGGGCATGTGCACCCGAATGTATAAACATTCAGCAATGTCCACAATAACCAAACTATGGAAAGAACCTAGATGTCCATCAACAGATGAATGGATAAAGAAGATGTGGTATATATATACAATGGAATATTATGCAGCTATCAAAAGAAACGAAATCTTGCCNATACACACACACATATACATAAAATGGAAAACTATGCAGCCATCAAAAGAAACGAAATCTTGCCATTTGCAATGACGTGGATGGAACTGGAGGGTATTATGCTGAGCGAAATAAGTCCATCAGAGAAAGACAATTATCATATGATCTCTCTGATACGAGGAATCTGAGGGGCAGGGCGAAGAGTTGTGGGGGATAGGGAGGGAAAAAATGAAACAAGATGGGATCGGGAAGGAGACAGGCGGTAAGAGACTCTTAATCTCATGAAACAAACTGAGGGTTCCTGGGAGGTGGGAGGGTAGGGATAGGGTGGATGGGTTATGGACATTGGGGAGGGTTTGTGCTTTGGTGAATGCTGTGAAAGATGTAAGCCTGATGATTCACAGACCTGTACCCCTTGGGCAAANATAAAAAAATAAAAAATGCAACAGGGCTCTGAGGGGGAAATGACATTATAGTTGGGAATGATTTCTTGGATACAGCACCAAAGACACAGGTAACAAAAGAAAAAAATAGACAAATGGACCTCAACAAAATGAAAAACTTTGGTGCAGCATAGGCCACTGTCAAGAGAGTAAAAAAGCAACCCACTGGATGGGAGAAAGCATTTGCAAATGATTTATCTGATAAGGGATGTGGAAATAAAATTTTAGGCCGAGGATGGGGCTCCCCCTTTCCGGGGGGGCTATGTCAGCAAAGCAGACGTTAGCATTCCTGGAAACGCTCCGCTTGGCCAAAGACACAGTACATCCGGACAACCAAGCCCCAAACGGCAAGGCAATTCCGGGCTCTCTGCTTACGTCCTTGTTCCTTGATCGTCCTAAATAAAGTCAAATATGCCATCCCCACCAATCATGGCATTTCCCCGTTGCCGCTTCTCCTGCTTCATAAAGCTCATTCTTGCCCAGCACCCCTTGGGAAGGGGGCTCCGCTGCCTCCAAGGTGCCGTTCGCCCCCACTCCAAGGACTGTTTTCCCTTGAATAAGGGACATCAAACTTGTTACTAAACTGTTTTAGTTTTGCCATTCAACGGGCATTAATATCCAGAATATAGAGATTCCTCTACAGGAGTATAGAAGTCCTCAACTCAACAACGAAAACCAGCCCAATTCAGAAATGGCCAAAGGACTTGAATAGACATTTCCCCAAAGAAGATGTACAGGTGGCTAATAAACCCAGCAAAAGATGCTCAGCATCACTAATCATTAGGGAAATGCAAATCGAAACGATAATGAGGTACTACTTCACACCCATTAGGGTGGCTGTTGTCAAAATACCAGGAAACAACCATTGTTGGGAAGGATGTGGAGAAAGTGGAACCCCTGGGCACTGCTGGGAATGGAAACTGGGGCAGCTGCTCTGGAAAAGACTAGGCTGGGTCCTCAAAAAATTAAAAATAGACTTACTCTATGATCCAGCAATTTCACTTCTGGGCTTATACTCCAAAAAATTGAAAGCAGGGAGTTGAACAGATATTTGTGCCCCCGTGTTCATGGAAGCATTATTTACAATAGCCAAAAGTTGGAAGCAACCCAAATGTCCACAGATGGGGGAATGGATAAACAAAATGGGGCCGATGCACGCTGTGGAATATTGTTTAACCTTAAGAAGGAAGGAAATTCTGACCCATGGAACACTGTGGATGAACTTCGAGGGCATTATGTTAAGTGAAATGAGCGAGTCACAAAAGGACAGATACTGAATGATTCCACTTCTGAGGTGCTTAGAGTGGTGCATAGAGACTGAAAGTCTAATGGTGCTTGCCAGGGAGGGAGGAGAGAATGAGGAGCTAGTATTTAATAGGGACGGAGTTTGAATTTTGCGAGATGAAAGAGTTCTGGAGCTAGAGGGTGTTGATGGTTGCACGACACCGTGAATACTCACTACCACTGAACTGTACACCGAAAGTGGTTAAAATGGTCAATTTTATGTGTAAATTTTACCTCAGTTTAAAAAAATGTATTTATTAAAAAAAAAAAAAACCCTGGGCTCTGATACAGGTTTTCTTGAGGATTATATGAAGAGTAAGGGATGATAACAGGTTCTCACTTGCTTTGCTCAGAATTCCCTTGGGTGCCGTAGGATGTGCACATTTGGTTTAACTCATTCATTTCTAAGCACCTGGGTAAAAAGTATGAGAAAAATAACAATTCACTGAGAGCAGGCCAGTCTGCCCTCTGCTCTGGCCTGTACGTTTATGTCCCCAAGTGAACGAGCTGGAACACGCTGCCATCCCTTGAGCCTTTTCTTACGCCAGGCATCTCACCAAGGTGGAAGAATCCCCGGTATTTTCAGGTGTCCATTCCTCGTACAACAAGGCCCATAAGATGCAGGCCAGCTACTTTAGGTGATGAACAAATGGACGCTAGAGATGGTCTCCAAACTCATACTGGAGACACACTGGCAAGAGGGGAGTCTGGTCCTCTGTGCTCAAGGGCTTTGCCTTTAATGACAGAATCGTAAGATTAGTGTAAATAAACACTTAAATTTAACAGACACAAGTTAACTTATGAAGGTATTCATGAATATGTATGTATCCTTATTTGAATATCTTACCATCTTCCAGAAAGGATGGGTGGTGGCTTAAAAGAATAATTAAAATAAGATAGACATTTTTTGAGTAGGCCCCACACCCAGCATGGAGCCCAACACAGGGCCTGAACTCAAGCCCCCGAGAGCAAGACCTGAGCTGAGATCAAGAGGCGGATGCTTGACTGAGCCACCCAGGCTCCCCCAAATAGACATTTTTTAAAAAGATTTTATTTATTTGACAGAGATGCAACGAGAGAGGGAACACAAGCAGGGGGAGCAGCAGAGGAAGAGGGAGAAGCAGGCTTCCTGCCAAGCAGGGAGCCAAATGTGGGGCTCCATCCCAGGACCCTGGGATCATGACCTGAGCAGGAGGCAGATGCCCAACAACTGAGCAACCCAGGTGCCCCCAAAATAGACATTTCTTATGAACAGAATTTTACAAGAAATCTAGGTACAGAATAATAGAAGAACTAGATGAGGCCACGGAGAGACTTACCACAGAGAAATTTATGCTGTATTACCCCACAAAATGAATGCAGCTGGGGCCTGAATTCAATTTTCAGCATTCTGTAGCCAAATAAAAAAGTTGCAAGACTGGGGGAGTCTGCTTCTCCCTCTTCCCCTCCCCCTGCTCATGTTCTCTCTCTCTCAAGTAAATAAAATCTTTTTAAAAATAAAAAAGAAGTTACAGACTCTGATCAGTGCTTGTAAGATAAGAGCAGAGGTCATTGCTACACCTGTCATGCAGAGCATAACACATAGTGGTGCTGACTCACTATGTTGTACACCCAAAACTAATGTAGTAACATTGTGTGTCAATGATCTTCAGGTTTAAAAAGTTGCAAGTAAAACAAGAGTGAGGTCATTGCTGAAGAAGAGCAAGGCTTCCTTGCTCTCGGGTTCTGAGTCCTCAAAAAAGGTGGGCTGGGCCACTCAGTGAGACGGGGTCTTTAATAACACCCTTATAACGAACACAGTGACAACCTGGTTTCTAGGGTTCTGGAGCATTTTTAGAGGTACGATGAAAGAGAAAAGTTCAGTAGGAGCAGTTGTCTGGGGCTAAAATGGATAGCCTGCTTACCCTGCTTAGTGCAGACTGGCCTCAGGCAGCCCTCCAGGCACATTGTTTCCGGCATGCATGCTTCTGATAAAAATTGGGTAGCCAACAGGTCAGGCCTGGAGTGCAGTTATTCCCTCTTGTAGATTAAGCCCACACCTACATATTTAAAAATCACCCAAAGAGAGGATAGGATTGACATTCTTTTACACAAATTAAAAAGCCGACCCAGGACTCTGCTTGGAAAGGGGTGGGCGGCGGCCTCTGCAGTGTGACCCAAGGCTGTGCCTGTGTGCAGGGCTAAGATTTTCCATAGAAAACTGTTCTAACTCACGCCCAGCACCTAAACAAATAATAATCAAGGCTTCAGAATTTTCCATTCTGGAAAGCATGGGGATAATGAAAAATTTTAAGTAATAGATACCAATTTCTCTTCCCAGCCAGGGAAAAATGTCCAATGGTACATGGTTAAGATGTCGAATTTTAAGCTAATGGAGTCTAAGAATAAATTAGTTGCAAACTGTGCCCTTAAGTAACTAAATGACTTGGCCTGCAGTGTAATTGAATTTGATTAATGACATTTTGTGTCAAAAATGATGATATGGGCTTTATAGTAGTTGATGTTGGGCCTTTTTCCTGATGAAAGATGGTAGGACCTTTTGTGGTCGAGGCCATTCCTAGAGTCCTGACAATGTGGAAGAACATACTTATGTTTCTGTTCTCTTTAGCAGCAAACAAGTATATAGATTTTCTAAAAGTGCTTTCTAAATTATTAAGAGACAGGTTAAAAAAGAGAACCAAAGTGTATTCCTCCATTTTCTCATCTGCATAATGGGGATGTTAATAGTATCTACCTCATAGAGTTATTATGACAATTAAGTATGCAAAAACAGATTAGCAGCTAGCACATAATAAGCACTCAATATATCTTAGCTATTATTATGGCTATTATAATTTCTCAGAACTTTGTTCTGATTTAACCTAAGTTAAGTGCTGCTGAACCTCACTCCGTAAGATAATAAAGGGCAGGTTTTCTTTCTTTGTTTTTTTTTAAAGGGCAGATTTCCTGAAAGAATCAGTCACTCTGGGGTGTCCTGAATGGATGGTACAGTTCACAGACTGGGACTTATACAGAGTTAGAGGCCAAGGAAAATCAGTAATTAAAGTTCGCGAGCTGTGTTAATAGTTGTTTTTTGTAGACCTTTATGGAGGCTGAGATCATCAGTTGAAGAATTACGTTTCTAAAGCCTGCTAGCTTCTCAGTAGAAAAATGACTTGAGAAATCCAGATTTATTTATTTATTTTTAAAAAGAAGTTTATTTTATTTTATTTTTTAAAAGATTTTATTTATTTATTTGAGAGAATGAGAGAGAGAGCATGAGGGGGTCAGAGGAAGGAGCAGACTGAAGAAGGTGACTCCGCGCTGAGCAGGGAGCCTGATGCGGGATTTGATCCCAAGACTCTAGGACCATGACCTGAGCTGAAGACAGTCACCTAACCAACTGAGCCACCCAGAAATCCAGATTTAAATTTGATAAAGTAGAAATGGAAACTGTCCTTTAAACATGTCACAGAGTTTACTCTGAGTTCATATATTTTAGATCATACCAGAGTTGTTACTGGAGGAAGCAGACTGGTGGGATTTGGAATCCACCAATCCTCCTGGACTTGGTGGACCGTTGTAGGGCCAGGAAAGTTACCCTGGGGGGTTTGCTGTAATTGGGGTATCATAGTACCGAGGTTAGGCATATGGGCTCTGTGGTTGGTGATGCCTGCATGCGAGCCCTGAACCAGCCGTGGGCACCAGCGAGTTGCCTCCTCTTCTCAGCATTAGGTTCCTCGTCTATAAATCAAGGTAATAGCACCCACTAATTGCATTGTTGGAAGGAGATTTAAATAAGAGAACGCAATTAAAATAATTAGCACCGTGTCCAACACATTGTTGGTCGCTCTCATTAGTGTACCTGAAAATCATTTCTGTGTGTAGCGTTAGATCCTTTTCCAGAATGTGATCAGAGCAGGGCCTGAGGAGATTGAAAAACCTAGTCACAGTTTATTAAAATTGAGAAAATTAGCCTCCTTGAGGTCTAGAGTTAGGGTCTAGAGTTCCTAAATCTGGTCTTCGTAACTGGTTTTATAGTCAAGGAGGCAAAAGCATTTTTTAAAAGGTCTTAATTTTAAATAAGTAGCATCCAGGTCACCCTTTTTAATTCATTTTCATGTACACATAATTAAACTGTCCAAGATTTTCTTTGCTATCTTCTAAAGCCAAGAACTGGAAGGCCAGGCCCTAAGTTTGCCAAACATAGGGCTAATGGATAGAGCCACTTAAACAAAATCTCTTTAACCATTTTAAAACACGTAAAAGTTAATTCAAAATATAAAAATTTAAGAGGAATAAAAAGAACACAAAAGACAAATGAAAAATTAGGAAATACTAAAAATAAAGTATGATTTTTTTAACTTCACTTCTCTTTTTCTTTTTTAAATTCCAGTGTGGTCAACATAGCATGTTGTATTGGTTTCAGGTGGACAATATAGTGATTCAGCAGTCTCCTGCATCACCTAGTGCTCATCACAGGTGCACTCCTTAGTCCCCATCACCTATTGTCCTCATTCCCACCTATCTACACGTCCCCTCTGGTAACCATCAGTTTTCTGTAGTTAAGAGTCTGTTTCTACGTTTGTCTGTCTTTTTTTCCTTTGTTTTGTTTCTTAAATTCCAAATGTGAGCGAAATCGTATGGTATTTGTCTCTCTGACTGACTTACCTTTCTTAGCATTATACTCTCTAGCTCCATCCATGTTGTTGCAAATGACAAAATATCATTCTTTTTGATGGCTGCATAATATTCCATTGTATATATATACCACCTCTTCTTTATTATCTATCCATGGGCACTTGGGCTGCTTCCATAATTTAGCTATTGTAAATCGGGATGCATGTGTCTCTTTGCATTAGTGTTTTTGTATTTTTTGGGTAAACACCCAGTAGTGTTTGCTGGATCATAGAGTAATTCTATTTTTAACTTTTTTGAGGAACTTCCATACTGTTTTCCAGAGTGACTGCACCTGTTTATATTCCCACCAACTGTGCGTGAGAGTTCCTTTTTCTCCACTTCCTTGCCAACACCTGGTGTTTCTTATCTTCTTGGGTTTAGCCATTCTGACAGGTGTGAGGTGATATCTCATTGTAGTTTTGATTTGCATTTCCCTGATGATGAGTGATGTCGAGTGTCTTTTCATTTGTCTGTTGGCCATCTGTAGGTTTTTGGAGAAATGTCTATTCATGTCTTCTGCCCATTTTTAATTAGATTGTTTAATTGTTAAAGTATGATTTTATTATTTTTTATTTACTTTTTTAAAGTATAATTTTAAAAGGAAAAAAGTCTGAGTTGCACTTTTAATGAAAGATAAATTAGGAGTAGAAAACATTACAAAGGCAGGAAAATAGAAGGCCAGAACTCCAAAAGAAATAAAACAGTGCAAGTTAGAACAAAATACTAAAATAGGGCAGAGCTACAAAGTTATAAGAGTTTTAAAAACAAGGTAAAAATATATCCTCCAAAAAGATAAAGACTAGATCCATCTGGAAGTAGGCGAGTGGCATGATCGTAAGTGGGTTCTCCAAGCTGGAATGATTTCCCTGCTCAGGGTCCTCTGTCGAGGCTGCCGAGGGCGGGCTACCTGTTCATACCAACGACCTTTCACGCAGTGCTCCCGAGCCACTCATCTAGGTCATTTACCTACTTCTGTCATTGCTCCCAGGTGCTCTGGGTCATAGGTATCATTATCCCCATACAGAAGAGCAAACTAAGGTTTGCCGAGGCTCGGGTTCTCCTATGCTTGGTCTTTTTCTGCCTTTCAGGAAATATTGCCATCATCATCAACAACAGAGACCATAACAAAATCCCATGCCCTTTATCCTTCCTGCTCACCGGGTCAAGAGTAGCCACCAAATTAGAAGGGACAGCCATTCTTAGCAAACAACCCAGCGATCATAAATGTGCAGTGGGTGCTCTGTGTACCTTAATAACGCTCTGGAATGTTAGGTTTTTTCAAATACCTTTTTCCCTCCCTCTTTTTTTTTTTTTTTTTTTTTGGTGCAAAGTTGATCCCGGTTATTCAAATATTTACTTCAGTTCAGTCTCCTAAATATTTCCTTAATGTGGACACTCTCCATTTTCATTGCCACTACCAAGTTGAGGCTGCCATCTTGCCACTCCTTGTATTAGTTTCCCATGGCCCTTGTAACAAATGACCACATACCAGGTGGCTTAAAACAGCAGAAATTTACTCTCTCTAGTTGTGGAGGCCAGACATCTGAAATCAGTGTCGCTGTGCCCAAGTCAGGGTGTGGGAGCAGGACCACCGTGCTCTCCAGAGGCTCTGGGGGGAGAATCCACACCTTGGCTTCTGCGGCTTCCGGAGGCTGCTGACAGTTATTTCTTGGCTTGGGACCACATCACTCCAGTCCCTGGCTCTGTGGTCATGGTTCCTCCCCCTCTGTGTATGTCAAATCTCCATCTTTCTCTTGCAAGTCCACGTGTTTGCATTTAAGGCCTACCCAGATAACCCTGGGCAAACTCCCCATCTCAAGGTTCTGAACGTAATCACAATTGCAAAGACCCCTTTTTGCCACATCAGGTGACATTCACAGGTTCCAGGGATTAGAGTGTGACTGTCTTGCAGGGGTCCAGTTCTCAGTCTGCCACATCCCTAGACTTCCCCACACGTCTCTGCTGGGAGCCTAAGACCCTTTAAACATGCAGCTCAAATCTTGTGACTGCCTTGAAACTCTTCAGCGGCTCCTTGGCTCTTGGCTCTGTCCTGACTCTCTGATATGGCCTGCTGACCTCTCTGCGTTCCTCTCCCCAGCTTCTCCCCCACCCCCACGCCTGTTCCCGGAGGTGCGGGTTCACTCCCACCCCGGGCTGCAGTGCCCTCTGCCTCCTCTTGTTGTTTGGCTCGCTTCAGTTGGTCATTCCATTCTCATTTCACTGATGGACGTCCCTTCCTCTCCCCATGCAGGGTAGGTGCGCCTTTTTGTGTATCCCACGAAAACTCTAACTTCGATAGGGACAGTCTCCCTACCACATATGCACCCTGGGCCCGGGATGTGTTTCCTGCACCTGGTGCAGTGCCTGACACATAGTAGGTGCTTAATAAATATGCGTTGAGCCTCTCCATCCACCTCGCCAAGAGTAATACTACAACAGAGAGCGCTAATCTGTGCCGGAGAGTTTTCGCTGGAGAGGATTGTGTATGTGAATGCCAAAAGTTCCCACGGATCGTTATTTTTAAGCAGAAATCAAGTATTATGTAATTATGGGATCAAAGAAAACATTTTCATGCTTATTACATTCTGTTTTCTTTCAGGCCATTCCTGTGTTTCTCACTTTGCATAATGTAGCTGAAGTTATCCTCTGTGGGCACCAGAAGTGTTTTCGGAAAGAGGTAAATGGTAACGCAGAATGTTAGTTTCGCTTCCCTTGCTTTAAATTTCAAAGACGCACCTTTTCTTATGACCCATATTAGCGTCTACCTTTTCCTGCCATCTGTTTCCTGGCAATGGTCAGGACTGCCTGGCAGTCGTCCCTCATTTCAAGGATCATGTTTTCGACATCGCTTCGGTCCATCAGACGTACGTGGGGGTGCTTGTGGATCTGAGTGGCACCCAGCTGTGGGTCAGGGCAGAGTGAGCACCTTGGGATGCAAGGAGGAGTTTGCTGTGGGCCGAGAAGTAGGGGTGCGGGCGGCCTTCCCGCCCGTAGTGCATCCCAGGGCCACCGGGAAACGGGCAGAGCCTCGCAAAGGTGCTGGGAGCATCGGCCCACCCCAGGGGAGTCCCCCTTGCTTCCCAAGCCCAGCTCCGTGTCCCACCAGTAGGAGCCAGTGTCTTCACCTTCTGTGCCTCCACCTGGGAAAGGGGGATGGTAATGACACCCAGCTCTTACCGTGGTTGGGAGGACGCAGCGAGGCACCTGTGTTCAGTGGGTCCAACAGTTTCTGGCCCACGGTAGGTCCTCGGTACATGTTTGCTGTATTTATTAACCTTATTAGTGGTGGTTTTAATTTGGTTCCTCTTTTGGGAGTTCTTTCTTTGTAACATCTGCCCTTTTGAAACGGTTTCACATACAAATCTGGAACTTTTCAACTAGAGAGACAAGTTGGCCATTCGGACAGCTCACTTCTTACAGGTACACAGGAGAGAGAGGTGTCCCTCCCACGGCCGAGGCCCCTCCACTCCTGTGCACCCTGTCACCCTGCCCTGCTCCTCAAGGCAGCTCCATGGTTGGACTACCTCTTCTGTCCCGAAGAGCTAATTTCTCTCTCTGTCTCTGCTGCATTTCTTCCCTCAGCCCCCAGACACTCTCCGTGTTCTCAGGTCCCCGAGGACAGAGCAGGCCCTGGGAGACCGGCTCACGCTAGCCCAGCTCTGGAAGGCTGTTTCTAGAACCATACCAGCAGGCTCCCTTGCCCGTGCACCCCTCTACCTCTACCCCACTGCCTCCTTGCCCGCCCCCAGCACAGTGCCTGAGGGAGGGTTGGGTTCAGAGCTGTCCATGGCCTTGTGTCCCTCTCGCCTCCAGCCTGCTCCTGCTTCTGCCCCCACCATTACCCTAAAGCCGCTCTGGCCAAGGTCCCTGAAGCCTGCATTGCTGCGACCCTGTTGGCCTTTTACACGTTCATCACCAGGTTCACCACTGCCTTCCCTTGAGTCTCCTGGCTCCCATGACCTGCTGGTTCTCTTCCCCAGTCTCTGGCTCCTCCTTCCTTCGTCTGCTCTACAGGGTCTCCCAGGGCTCTGTGTCAGGAGCCCTTTGTTCCCGTGCACACACTTTCTGGAAAGCCTCATCCACACCCATGGCAGCAGCCCCCTCAGTTCACCGGTGACTCCTGTGTCCTGTGTCCAGCCCGGACCTCCCTCTCGAGCTCAGACCCCCACGGCTGCCACTTCGGGGTCTCCCTGCAGCCGTCTCCCAGGCATAGGAAATGCAAAGAGACCAAACTAGAACTGCTCTGTTGGTGATCTTGATCCTGGTCATCACTGCCCAAGTCAGAAGCATGGTGGGGGTGGGTCCCCTTTGCGTCCTAGCCTGGTCTTCCTTCTCCCCATAGTCTATTTCTGCATCTGTCCCCTCCTCTCTGTTCTCACTCAGCTCCCACCTTGGGTCAGGTCCTCATCTGTTTTTCAGGGCCGGCTAGGGGCCAAATGAGATCTTGCTCCCCTGAACCCTCGGGCAGCCAAGGGGGTGCCTGGGGTGAGCAGTCCTGGCTTAGATGGTTATCTGATCATGTTCTGTGCACCCTATCACCTGCCTTCGCCTGCCAGATGTGCTGTGTGCCTGGCTGGTTTCCCCGCCTCTCCCCACGGTCCCCTTCTTCCACACTGCACCCAGGTGACCTTCGCAAACAGATCCAGTCTTGTCCCCCCATGTATGTGGGGGCTGCCCCTGACCTGCACGGAAGCATGCCAAGATTCCGTACACCTCTCAAGCTTTAGAATATCCAGCTACAACCAAACTTCTCATTTTTCCTAGACCATGTCATTATGTGTTCTTTTCTGTGATCTGTCAGAGAACCTCTTCAAGCACCCACTCATTCATTGTGAATATTTTTACGTACCTGTGTACACGCCCACTGTGCCAGGCCCTGGGTCTACAGTAGTGAGAAAGGGGCATGGTCTCGCTGCTCTGGACGCTTCTTAGGGAGCATCAGCTGAGCAGAGCACATCGTGACACCCACCTGCTGGACTGTATGGCCACAGAGGCCCCTATGGGGAAGTGACATTTAAACACAAAGGCTGAGCAGGAGTTCAGCAGGTGGGGCAAAGGGGAGGGCTCCCACGAAGGGGAAGCAGCAGAAGCAAAGGACCAGATGTTGGAAGGGACTCTGCAGGAGTCATTCTGGGCCAGTGCAGCTGGCGTTTGATAAGAAAGAGAGGAGGGCTTAGGATGAAGCTGGAAACGTAGGATGAGCCTTCGAGCCTGAGCTAGGAATTTGGGGTGTATGCTGTGTGCAGTGGGAGGCTAGGGTTGGGTGTGAAAGGCCAGTCGGACTGATCGGATTTACAGTGTCGACAGTTCATCCAGCTGTCTATGGGGGAGACAGGACTGCAGGAGGTGAGAGGGGTGCAGAGATGACTCTTGAGGTCTCATGAGGGAGGCCCTCGGTATTTGAGGCTGGCGTGCGTGCAGTTGGAGCCTGGCGCTTCGGACACCTCAAGGAGCAAGAGCACCCTTCTCTGACACTTGACTTACCGCACTGCCTTGCGATTTCCATATTTCATCAATTCTAACATGTGCTGCTTTTTCTCGCATTAAAAAAATACTATCTGCATTCAGGATGTTTCTACAATCAGTGGTGTGCCCAAGTCAAGTGCTTTCTTCCTTAGTAATACATAAAGAATGGGAGATTTTACACTCATTGGCATCGGAGGTTCAGTGAAATGGGGTAGGAGTTTCCCTGGGTCTCTGCCTGCTTCCTCTGAGCTCCCTCTGCAGGGGCCATGTGGTTGTTGTCTTTGCTGCCTTGAGTCCAACCCCAGGACCGCTGCCAAGCTGAATATTCATGAACTAGTCACTGAGTGTCAGAAACTCCCCAGGAGCTGCTCAGCTTCTGGGAGATGGACTCATGCTTCTTATCTACAAAGTGAATACTTTTGTTGTGAATTGAAAATGAAGATTTAGCTGGTCTGGGAAAGAGATGCAGGCATCTCTACAGGATGTCGCTTCCTGATGGTCCAGTCGGGTCACATAGGCGAGGTTGAGTGTAGGAAGCAGGTTAGAGTGTCCTCAGGGGTATTTCTATCAGGCAGAGACCAGGGGCCAGACTTCCAGGCTGAGAGGAACCTGTCCTTGGAAGAAATTGGATAAACACCAGGATATTCTGAATCTTCATCTCCAGCATCATTTGATTTTTTAAAAATTTTAATTCCAGCACAGTTAACATACAGTGTTATATTAGTTTCAGGTGTATGATATAGTGATTCAACAATTCTATACATTACTCAGGGTTCATCATGATAAGTGTATACTTTAATCCCCTTCACCTATCGCATCCATCCCTCAACCCCCTTCCCTTCTGGTAACCACGAGTTTGTTCTCTATAGTTAAGAGTCTGTTTTTTGCTTTATCTTTTTTCCTGTGTTTGTTTCTTGTTTCTTAAATTATGCATATGGTATTTGTCTTTCTCTGACTTATTTCACTTAGTATTACACTCTTCTAGCTCCATCCATGCTGTCACAAACGACAAGATTTCATTCTTTTCTTTGGCTCAGTAATATTCCATAGTATGTGTATATACCACTTGTTCTTTATCCACTCATCTGTTGATGGATACTTGGGCTGCTTCCATAATTTGGCTATTGTAAATAATGCTGCAGTAAGCATGGGGCTGCATATATCTTTTCGGGTTGGTGTTTTCATATTCTTTGGGTAAATACTCAGTAGTAGAATTACTGGATCATATGGTAGTTCTATTTTTAATTTTTTGAGGACCCTCCGTACCTTTTTCCACAGTGGCTGCACTAGTTTGCATTCCCATCAGAGAAGCACGAGGGCTCCTTTTTCTCCATATCCTGGCCAACAGTTGTTTCTTGTGTTCTTGATTCTAGCCATTCTGACAGGTGTGAGGTGGTATCTTATTGTGGTTTTGATTTGTATTTCCCTGATACTGAGTGATGTTGAATATCTTTTCATGTGTTTATATGACCATCTCTTGTCTTCTTTGGGAAATGTCTGTCCATGACTTCTCCCCATTTTTAATCAGATTATTTGAGTTTGGGTATTGAGTTGTTTAAGTTCTTTATATATTTTGGATACTAACCCTTTATCAGATATGTCATTTGCAAATACCTCCTCCCATTCAGTAGGTTATCTTTTAGTTTTGTTGGTTATTTCCTTTATAAATAATATCATTCCTTTCAGGGTAAATTAGGAAATAGGTGCATGTATTATGTACCTATTTAGTCACTTAAAAAAAACCCTTTCTTTCCTTTATGAATGTAATAAACTACAGTAAGTTGTAGAACATGCAGAGAAAGAAAGTCCCAGAAATCAACTGTGATCCTACTTCGCACAGGATACTACCCTATTCTGTCAGACTTTTTTCCAGTGCACCTATATAGACATCCTGTCACAAATGATATAATATATCCTATTTTCCATTGATCAGTTTGTCAGGAATCTCTATTTGTGTCCTCATTCCACTCCATGTGGAACATGATGTGTTGGCCAGTCCCTGTTTCTAGACTTGGAGGTGGTTTCTAGTAGGTTGGCGTTAAAGTCTGCTCTGTGATGCAGATTGAAGGTTGGCCATGATCTGTTCCCGTATGATTCACTTTCTTGATCATTTAGTCTGGAGCCTCAACAAAGTGACCAGATGTTACCAGGAGCACAGCTGTATGACTTGTCTTAGACTTCCCCTGTGACTCACCTTGAGGCCTCTTTTGTCCAGTATGCGTGTCACCGGCCTCCATGCTGGAGAGGAAGGTTGACCTCCTCGGGACCTTGTTCCCAGGTTCCAAGGATAAACTCTATCTGGAGCTGTGGTTCATTGTCACCATCCACGGTTCTCTGTGCTTGCACGTGCAGACAGACGCACACGTAGTTTCACTATAAGGTGATATGTGGCTTATAGAATTAGTCTCGCTACCTTGCAGATAGACTTACTACAGCTGAACATTAGAATGCTGCTGTCCATCCTCGAACATTAGAATGCTGCTGTTCATCCTCTTGTTCGTTTGTTCCCCATTTATTAAGTCTACACCATGTATCAAACATCTGGCTAGGCCTACGGCTGTGGAGCTCAAAAGGACACATTGATCGCCCTCACAGGACTCAGCTGAATGGAGGAGCCAACACATAAACACACTCTGTGATGCCCATAGAATGTCATATGGGCTGGAACAGGGGTGTGGGTCGACCGGGGGTGACCACTGGTAAGTCTTCTTGGAAGGGCCAAGGGCAAGATTTGAACCCAGACCTGCGGCTCATAGGAATTTTCAAAATGCAGGGAGAAAGGGCACTCCAGGCAGCAGGTGAAGGTAGAAGTCTGAAAGCGCTGGCGGGGTGTCCCTGCAGACTGGTAGGCTGGTGGTGGCAGAATAGCATCCTAAAAGGCCAGGCTCCAGGCCTAGATCACCTGAGCCCAGGCCCTGGGAGCTTGGGCAGCTTTGCTAATTTCCCCGTGCCTTGGTGTCCGCGTCTGTAGCATATAACCTGAGACTTAATTAACCCATGATGAAATAAGTCAACACATATAGGGGGCCTGGGACAACACCAGCACAGAGTATGTCATCCTCAGAGGAAGTCAGCTGACCACCCTGTAATGTTAGCTATTTATTGTTATTTTTGTTGCTTTGACTTGAGAAGTTATGCTGACCCTTTCAGAACACTGAGATATCACTAGGACTTACCCCTGCGTGACTTTGGTACTGAGGAGCCTCAAAGGGGAACACCTGACTGTAACTGCTGAGTTGTTTCCGGAGCCCCTGGAAGCGGAGCCCAGTAATGCACTTAATGCTTGTTCTAATCTCCGTATCTCAGGTTGTGGCTCCTCTAGCCAGAGGCAGTTACAATAAAAAAGCAGCCTCTCCTCTGTGCAATGGGTGAACTCCTTCGGGCCCTGTATTAATTTGCTGCCCTGTGATGGGAGCCCCCAGACGGTTGCTGGGTACACCTGTTACTACTCATGGAACAGCTGGGACATGCTCTTTAGCTCTGTCCTGTCTGTTCCTGCTTTTCCGCCCAACTGTTGAGATGTTGATTGCTTTTAGCCCAAAATCTTTTAGTGATACATTTTCCCACGATGGGGGGGGGGGCGCACTTCTCCAGGTGCCCTGAGCCAGGTCACCTTTTGGGGTCATCTTTTCTGTACTGAAGGGATGTGTCTCCACCAGGTGGCAGTGGAGTCAAGGTTGGCACGGTAAGCTGAGGCAGGTTCCACAGAGATGAGAGGAAAGGAGCTAGAGATGAAAGCCACTGCTTTGCACGGAAACGGGATCTATTTATGAAAACAGTGCAAACTGGATTATTGAGTAATGCATGAAAACTGAAGCTAGCCTTCATAGCAAACCATGTTACCTTGTCAGTCTCCGCATTTTTAAAAAAATGGAGATATGATTGACCTAAACATTATATTTATTTCAGGTGTCCAACATAATGGCTTGATATTTGTGTATCTTACAATTGATCACCGTAAGTCTAGTTAGCATCCATCACCACATGTAGTTATAAAAATTTTTTGTCCCGTGATGAGTACTTTTAAGATCTACTCTCTTAGCAATTTTTAAATCTACAGTATGGTATTAGTATCTCTAGCCCCATGCTAGAGACTTACTTCTTTTATAACTGGAAGTTTGTACCTTTTGAGTGCTTTGTTTTTATTTTTTACTTTTTAATTTTTTTAAAAAGCTCTTATTTTATTTATTTGTCAGAGAGAGAGAGAGCACAAGCAGGGGGAGTAGCAGGAAGAGGGAGAGGCAGGCTCCCTGCTGAGCAAGGAGCCCGACATGGGACTCCATCCCAGGACTCTGGGATCATGACCGGAGCCAAAGGTGGATGCTTAACCAACTGAGCCACCCAGGCATCCTTTGAGTGCTTCATTTTTAAACAATATATTAATACTTCACTTTTTTTGTTTTTTAGATTTTATTTATTTATTTGACAGAGAGAGACACAGCGAGAGAGGGAACACAAGCAGGAAGAGAGGGAAAAGGAGGAGCTGGCTTCCCGCTGAGCAGGGAGCCTGAAGTGGGGCTCGATCCCAGGACCCTGGGATGATGACCTGAGCTAAAGGCAGGCACTTAACAACTGAGCCACCCAGGCGCCCCATTCATACTTCATTTTCAGGAGCTAGAGTCAAAACCTGTAGTTTGTCCCCAACTAGCAAAGTAATCCTTTTGAAATGTCCAGAATTAATCTGTTATTTCCTCTACCAAATACAGAAATATCTATGCTTCTTCCTGCTAGAACTTTATACCTGAATGCAAAGGACTAATTCCCGTAAAATGACTAATAAAAACGATGGGCTGCCTGGATGATTCAGTGGATTGAGCATCCACCTCTTGGTTTTGGCTCAAGTCATGATCTCAGGGTCGTGAGATCGAGCTCCGTGTCAGGCTCTGGGCTAGGCGCCCAATCGGCTTGAGATTCTTTCTCTCCCTCTGCTACCTCCCTCCCCTGCTGCTCATGCTTTCACTCTCTGGATAAATAAATAAAATCTTTAAAATTAAAAAAAAAAGAATAAAAAGGAGAGGATAGAGGTAGGGCCTGCATTAGAATTTCTTCATTTCAGGGCATTTAAAATGCCAAGTTTAGATTTCCCCAATCTGCCCTTTCTCTCTCTCTAGGGGTGGAGTCAACTGTCTCTTCTCCTTTTTCCTGTTTCTCCATTTATACATCATCCCAGAGAACTTGCAGCAGTGCTCAGAGTCAGAGCTGGATCAGTGAAAAGCAAACGTAAGGAGGCAGACTGGAATAGAAACTGAACGAGAGCTTGATTTCTCTTCTTCCACAGGTCACATCAATTTCTCTCTCTCCCTTTCTTGGTGTATAGGATATCTGAAGGTTTGGCCCTGGCCTTCTTTTGGGGTTTTGTGAGTAAATCCAGTTCCAGGGGTGAGGGTAGAAAAACCGCACACCCAGAGTGCTTTGCCCAAGTGACTCAGCTCTGGACCTCTGAGTCATCCTTTGTGTGGTCCAAGCAGAAAAAGCCTCCAGAAATACCGAGGTGCAGCCAGCTCTTAAGCCCCCATTAAGCTTACTCAACATTTATTTGCCTCTTTTTTTTTTTTTAAAAGATTTTATTTATTTACTTGACAGAGAGAGAGAGAGATCACAAGTAGGCAGAGAGGCAGGCAGAGAGAGAGGGGGAAGCAGGCTCTCTGCTGAGCAGAGAGCCCAATGTGGGCCTCGATCCCAGGACCCTGAGATCATGACCCGAGCCGAAGGCAGAGGCCCCCACCCACTGAGCCACCTAGGCGCCCCTATTTGCCTCTTGATCTAAATATTTTCTTTTAAGGGGAAAAAGAAGATTTATAAATACTAACCATGAGTTTCTTTATTTTCATACAGAAAACTTCTCCTGCAAAGATCTGTAGGTAAGTTAAAACAGCAACAACCCACAGCCCTCTAAAATAGAAGACTTAACCTGATTTTAAATGATGATAAAGTATTAGAGATTCCTATTTGAGAACTGACAGAATTTATTATAAACAGTTATACTAACCGGTTTTGTGTCTTAGCCTAAATTTTATTATCTCTTTCTCTCTCTCTTTTTTTTTTTTTCTAAAATATTCTGTTCCTAAGGGGAAAATAACCCGTGCTTGATTTCAGTCACTGATGCCCGAAACTTCACTAAGGGTTGTGCAATACTGATGGGAGAAGGAAAATGGAAAACATGGAAAATGACTTAAAATGTTTACAATCATATTTGCAGTCTATTGGGTCTTTATGATTCCCATGGTGGAACAGGCCCTGGCTGCAGGGTCAGGGATCTGAGTCGTGGTCTTGGGCCATAGCAAGGTGACTAAGGACAGGCTTCATGGCCCTTCGTGCCTCGTTCCCGCGGCTGAATCACCAGCCAGGCTGGACTCTGGGGCCGGTCGCTGCGCCCCACCACGTGCTAACCTGTGACCCTCTTCTCTGGCTGCTTCCGGCTTCCTCGGCCGGAGCTCCAAAGCGCAGTCCTGAGGATAGAAAACCAACAGAAGTGCTTCGATGCATGGATTCAGGACTTTTTGTTTCAAATATTTCTGGGCTTTCATCCAGTCTCTTATTCTGCCTTTATTACAGGCTGCTACTGGGAAAAAGAAAAACACAACACTGTCAGGACTCATCCTCTTGTTTAAAAGATTAGCAGGTGTTGAAGAGAGGCATTAAAACCCACTAATACCTGATACAGTCAGGTGTTGCTCAAGGCCAAGTTTGGTGGGAAACCAAGTGCTGTCTCGCACCTGGTTGTCCCCCATCTCCTCTCAGCCCCGAGGGGCTGTCTGTGCAAGAGGGCTCTAACATGCTTGCCTGAGGATGGGGAAGTCCTATGTCCTATGAAGCTTCTGCTGTAGGTGGACACCAAACCTATTAGGGTTCTCCTCTCCTCCCACCTAAAACCTGCCTAATCCTGCGCGGTCCCAGAAACACTTCCGCCCACCTCCCTCCACTCACCCCACCCTTTGCCTCGGAGTCCCTTGACAATGTGGTGCCTTGGAGTCCTCTTGAGGCCCTTTGTGTGTGCGCCTTCAAAGTTGGCGAGGCTGTAGGAGGAGGGCGGGCTGGAGTGGAGGACCCCCCTGTACCCCTGGGTGTCCATGTCGTGCTGACCTTCCCAGGACTGTGGGGTCCCCGCCCTGAGGACCCCCTGTACCAGTCCCCCCACCGCAGGCTGCCAGCCCCGCCAGGTGGGGTATGCATATTTGGCAGGAGTGCCACGGGAGTGACGTTGTGCCCATCTTGGTACCTTGTATCAGGAGGCACATGACATACACTTATGCCGTCGTTGGAGATGTTAAGCTTGATCATGTGGTGAAGGTGAAGCGAAAAGATTTTAACGTGCTTTCCACGGTGTTTCCCTTTTCCTAAGTGGTAGAACTGCAGTCTGATTACCCAGCTTTTGTGTATTTTGGGGGAATCTGCAGTTTAAAAAATTTCTTCTTACCTGTTTCACGGGCATTCTGTTTTTCTCACGTGAGCCAGCCGTGGTTTTGCAGATATCCTGCAAGAGCCCGTGTCTGGGGACAGGGCCAGCTGAGCCCCAGGGAGGGAACTGTCTAGTCCCCGGTGGAGCACGCAGTTGAAAACTGCACAGGTAGGGCGCCTGGGTGGCTCAGTGGGTTAAAGCCTCTGCCTTCGGCTCAGGTCATGATCTCAGGGTCCTGGGATCGAGGCCCGCATCAGGCTCCCTGCTTGGCAAGGAGCCTGCTTCCTCCTCTCTCTCTGCCTGCCTCTCTGCCTACTGGTGATCTCTCTCTCTCTGTCAAATAAATAAAAATAAAATCTTTAAAAAAAGAAAGAAAAGAAAAAACTGCACAGGCAGTGGGGTTCACAGAGGAGGGAAGGGCACGGGGTGGGGTCTCGCAGGGGCTCAGCCCCAAGCTCACTCCACTCCGTGTGTTTCAACCCCACACTTTCCGGGCAACCCTTTAATACTGAAAAGTGAAGCTGCCTGTTTCATCTCTCTTTGCACAGTGCCCTCTTCCTCCTGGCTGCCGCAGGATGCCTTCCCTTCAACGACCCCCAGGTAAGTTCAAGGGCACTCATTTTGCCTTCCAAGTATCTTTTATGGTCTGAAGCTTCTGTTGTATGAGCACAACTTCCTAGTCCTTCCTTCGGAAATCAGAAGAACCCCAGCCTCTGCAAAGGCTGGGTACCTCTAGCCGGGTCAACACCTTTTCCACAGGCCTTCACCTTGTCCCCAGGGCTGCAGCAGCTCAGCGGAGCTCTGGTCTCCGGGTGCTGTGGCAGGTGCCGTCGGCCCTCTGTATGCGCTTGCAGGACCTGCGAGCCACAGCCTGAATTGCCCTAGCCTTGTGCACTGAGGTGACGTTGATTTCCCCTCTCATCCCAAGGGCCTCATCTGCAGAGTGATTTTCACTTTGTTATCCTGAGTTTTTCCTTATTAGGCCCTGACGACCCACCCCCTTCACCCCCAATAGTCGTCTCATTGTGGATCTGTTTCCTCTCTTTTCTCCCCCAGCGGTTATTAAGTCCCCATCAAGTGTCAGGCACTGAGCCAGGCTCTGGGTACACAAAGAAGAATTGTCCGCATCCAGGCAGAAGTCAGAGTCTAGTCAGAGCAAAAGAGAGGAGGACAGACAAGAAACAGATAATTACAACGTGGGGAGGCCAGGGCTCTGTCGTGGGGAGATAGGGGATGACATGTGGCACCTAAGAAGACTCAGGGGCCGGGGAAGTAGGAAGAACTAACAATTACAGAGAGCCAGCTATGTGCCAGGCCCTGGGCCAATGCTTCATGTGCCTTATTTTATTTCAAATCTCCCAGTTGCTCAAGGAAAAGGACTCTTACTGTCTCCATTGCATAGCTAAAGAATAATGAGGCCCCCAAAGTCCCCAGCTAATAAGCAGGTGGGGATTTCAGAATTTACACCAGATCTTTCTGATGCTTAAGCCGGACTCTGCTCTCTCGACCTAAATCTTGGAGGGTGAGGTACAGATGGCCAGGAGAAGAAAGCGGGTGTGGGCACAGCTGTGGAGGTGTCCTGCCTTTCTGTGATTCAACTTTAGTGAGCACTTCCTATGGGCAAATTCCTGCCCTCCTGGAATTTACAGGCTAGTGGATGGTGGAGAAAGAGACAGATGGTATGTGAAATAGAGTGTGGCAGATGAGATCAACTTCTACAAGGAAGGGAGGAAGAGAGGGAGTGCCCCTCAGCTGAGTTGGTGGGGGGAGGCATTCAGGCTCGGGAAGGTGCAAGTTCTTCCTCTGGAAGGGGTGCGGTAGTTGGGACTGGTGGGATTGACAGGGGCTTGTCCTAGAGATCCGTGGGCACCGTGAGTTTGGATTTTATCCTGAAGTCCCTGGGGGACTAGGTGACACCATCCAATTAGTCTTGTAGAGACTCAGTGTGAGGGCAGTGTGGAGAACAGGAAAAGGGGTGCTTCTTCCTGTCAGGAACATGTCGTAGGCATCGAGGTGAGAAATGAGGATGGACTGGCCAAAGGTGCCGGAGTCCTGTCGTGGCACCCTTGCTTCGCACCATGCATTGACATTTAGGGTTTCTGATTGCCGTGCTGGATCCCATTTGTCTCTACTTGTAGCCATTTTATTATTATTTTTTAAAATCCTTTGTTACAGTTTGATCCTGGTGGATATTTCTGGGCTGTAATTCACTTGTTCTGCGTAGGTAAGTTTTAAAAGAAGGCTTACTTAAATCATTGAGGCTTATTATTTAGACCTTATTATATATCTACTTTTCGGTGACCCTGAACAATACGAAGATTACGGACAAGGTGTCAAGGTTAAACTTAAATGGGTGTTTTGTGATCTGATTTTCCTGTTTGGGAGTTTTCCTCAAATGTTCCCATTTCTGATACAGTCTCCTCTTTTTCTCGACAAACATTAATTAATTCAGCACGGCTCTGGCCCCGCTTGCTCAAGTCTACTTGAGAAATGCTGGTTGGTCTTCTCTAAAAACGGTGAGAAGAGATCCAGAAGTTTGTGTCAGAAACGCGGTCCTTCAGCAGAGTACCCAAAGAAATGGAAGTGGTTCAGGGGAACTGAGAGGGCCATCTGACCTGATTTCCAATCATACATTCAGTGTTTCCGTCTTAGGGGGAGAGCAGGGCTCTGCCTTGGCTCCACACGGCCCAGAAATGCAGCGTGTCCCTTTCTCCTGTGTACCTTGCAAAGGAAGCCGAAAGCTTCCTGTGAATTGTGTCCTTCTGCTGATCATGAGCCCTCCCAGCCCAGAACGGTCATCACGGGATTACTGCACTCACATCCCACACTCCCTCCAGAGCGGTGTTGTCACCCGTCAGGGGGAAGGGGTGACCCTCACGGGAAGAACAGCCCTTGCCCTTGTGGCTTTCAAGTTTCTCTGCAGGCACAGGCAGCCCTTTACGCAGAATGTCCTGTGCCAGTAACACAAGCTGCTTCGTTTTCAGGGGCGTATAAGATATGGCAGAAGGCCCGGAAACCCAACACGCTAAGGTAAACCTTTTCCAGTGTGGTAGTTGTTTGGTTCAAGCAAAGGGGTGAGACCCTCGGTCACGAGTGTGTTCTGTCCAGCCGGAGAATCTGCACGGCTGGATTGCGCTGAGGGCGGCAGCCCGGGGCCCCAGGGCCATTTCTCCTGCTATTGGGCCCTTGCAGACGGGCTCCACCAGCGCCTGATCCTACCCACCGTCAGCAGTGGGCCAAGAGCAGGGGAGCCTCTGCTCTCTTCCTTCAGCGGCAGCTGTTTAGATGACAGTTTTACAAAACTTATGTGACCTGCTGCTTTTGGGGCCCCAATTTACTTCTTCCAACTGAGAAGACAACTCTTTTTTTCTTGTTTCCTCAACCCCTTCCTAACTTGACTTGGTTTAGACCCAGAAGTTCCCCAGTCCCGAGCTCTGTGCTGGGGTAAAACGAGACCTCTGTTGCGTAAACAGACCGGCCTTAGCAGTTGTAAATGAAAGAGAGAGGAGTCCTGATGTGGCTTGGCCTGCAGCTGGGGGGGGGAGGTCAGAGGCCCCGGACTGCGCTCTGGCCTCTTTCTTGGTTTTGGGGGCCGCCAGGAGGACCCCTGGGAGAAGACTATATACTCTTAGAGGCTGTGACTTTCAGTCCTTAGAACACCTTTTGTTCTTTTAATGAAGGGTTTCTGCAGCAAAAAGCCAGTGGAGTTGCCAGATAAAATACAGGAGGCCCAGTTAAATTTGAATTTCAGGGAAGTAGTGAATCCTTTTTTTAGTGTAACTGTGCCCCATGCAATATTTGGACTATACTTGAATATGATTCTTTATCTGAGATTCAGATTTATTTGGGTATCCTGTATTTTTATCTGTCAAATACGGTGGCCCTAGGAGCCAGTCCAATGGCCTGCGAGAGTTGACTCTGCTTTCACAGTGGCAAATGTACACCTAGGAGATAATCCGTCACAGGTGGAAATGTGTGTGATACTACTACCAGGAAGTGTTTTTTAATTAATTAATTAATTAATTATTTAATAAATGCTCAACCAACTGAGCCACCTAGGCGCCCAGAACGATCACCTTTTTTTTTTTTTTTTAAAGATTTTATTTATTTATTTGTCAGAGAGGGAGAGAGCACAAGCAGACAAAGTGGCAGGTAGAGGCAGAGGGAGAAGCAGGCTCCTCGCCAACTAAGGAGCCTGATTCGGGACTCAATCCCAGGACGCTGGGATCATGACCCGAGCTGAAGGCAGCTGCTTAACCAACTGAGCCACCCAGCCATCCCTAGGAAGTGTTTTTTTAAAAATGAACCAGGAGCAAGTTTTGAATATGAAGTACCCTTCATACCATTTACTGACTTTTTTAAATGTAGAAACTTAACCATAGGTATAATTTATTAGAATATAATGACTCCTGTGTATGTAAAACACTTATACTATTTTACATGTCTTATCTTTTTTTTTTTCTTCCTTTTTTTCTCCTTCCTCAGCGACATGGACCAGCAGTACTTAAATTATATGTTCAGGTAAAATATAACTTACATTTTCAAAGAACAACTCATATCTTTCTAGAGTTAATGGATTTTTATTTCCCAGTAGTATTTTGATTAGAGAGTTCTGAGCCACAGTGTCTTCCAGAGAGGCAACCTAAATAATTTGTGAGACAACTAGAAGTTGAGAAAACCAAATTGTAGTTCTACCCTTAGACCAGGCAAGAGGGACCTCTTTGTGGCTCCACACTTAAAAAGGCCATGCCTCTCCCCATCGGTCATGAAGTCTGTAGAGCTAAGTAAGGGAACATTTCTTCCCAGGGCCCACATCCTCCCTTCAGTCTGGGACCTACAGTTCCCTGCTCCAGTGCTCCTGAGCTTGAGTCCCAGGCCTTCTATCTTCCCAACTCATGCCTAGACCCAAGGAGTATCTAGAGACAGGCTGTTAGTGGGGGACGGGGTGTGCACGGAGGGTGGACTTGCAGGCTCATATGTCCACACTCAAGGGTATGAGGCCCCAGTGTGCGGGACGGAGCCTGAGGTGGAGAGAGAAGGGAGCTCACTGGGAGCCGGGAGCCCGAGGTTGGAGCTATCCATGCCGCCGTATTCCGACATGAAGCTCCAGGGACTCAGAGAATTCTGAATTTTAATCTAGGCTTCCAGGTCGTTTTGAAGGTATATTTGTTAAGGTAGGATGAGTCTTGATTTATGACATTTAAATATGGTATACGGACTGCCATTCTTACCCTTGCCCCAAGACAAGCAAAGAATAGGGCTCTGTCTGCTAAATAGAAAAGCTGGGGAGTGTTCTTGGAGTTCCCTGGTCTCTGATTGTGCCCCACGGGACCTAGCTGAGAGGGAAGAAGGGTGAGATCTGCCACTGGGAGCCCCAGTTTGCTCTAATGCAGCAATGCTTACAGAGATGACCCAGGCTAGAGGTGTGCTGCTTAGCACGTGATCGTGCTGATTTCTGCGGGAAGTTCATCTTAAAACGCTCAACGTGAGCTGCATTCTCCATCTGCAGATAATGCTCATAGACATCTTAGTTTACTAAAATGCCTTTTCGAAAGGATCCACCGCAGGCATGGCTGTGGACCTCTGCTGAAAATAATCCTTAGTTCCACTCTGCCCGGACAAACCAGCCGCCTTTTCAAGAGACGCTTCTAGAAATGCAGAAGGCTCTGGATGTTTAACCTGTTCCCGGGACATCAGAACACTTGTGGCAGTTCTTCTCTCCATGGAACTTAGCGTCCACTCGAGAGGCAAAGGAATAAAGGGATGGGAAAGTGAGCCTCTGTGACCCCCGACTCATCCTCCTGCCAGCCCGGCTCCCCTCCCCCCCAAAGCTGAGCCCAGTGCTCAAGGCTTCCTGGCTGGGCCTGCCACACACCTGGCTAAAGCCAGGATTCCATTCCCGAGTCTTCTTTCAGTCCCCGTGATGAAGATGTGTGAATCAGAACAGGGGCCATTGCTTGATTGCTTCTGGGCACTGGACACTGAGGGGTCTCTCGGATTGGTACAGCAGCTGTGCTGCTTGGCACCAGCTGGGAGCTGTGCCTGCCAGGGCCAAGAACTGGTTTGAGCCCCCCCTTTTTTTTGAGAGAATCCCATAGTTGAGCAGTTCTCTACTTTGGCACATACTCCTGTTTTTTTGAGGGTGTATTTGCTCCCTGATCCTGACCTTCCGGTGTTTCTCATATAAACAGAGGTCTAAGGCAGACAGGAAATGATGAAGGAAGGACTAAAGGAGGAGGTTGGCTCTGAGGCTGAAAATAAACGGAATGTTTAGAAATGATAGGGCCTTCACCAGCAATTTAAGAAATTTAGGTTATTTATAAGGAATGAATATTATGGGATGCACGCCCAACACTATTTCCGCAGACATTATTAAATATTAAATATAAAACTAACATACGTTCCCTACTGCTACTCCCTGCTCCTCATTTTGCAGATGAAACTGTGTGTGTCAGAGGGAAATAGACAGGTGTTCTGTCTGGGCTATGACTTTGATTGGACTTCAGCCTGTAGATAGCACAGTTTTCTCTTCTTTCCCCATTATATTTCCTATGTAGGAAATAGAGGAAGGTTTTCTGTTTCGTTCATTGCCATACCCCCAAATTAGAACAGTAGCCAGCACTAACCAGTCAATAAATGGCTGTTGAATGCATCTTAAAAGTCTGCTGTCTGTCATGATTACATGCCTTTTATAGGCATATAATTTCTTCTTTAGGGTTTACATGTCATATATAGTCTTAGAAATATAGGGAGCTTCAAGGTATAACGTTTGCCCACCACAAGCCCACCACAAATACTCCTAAGGTGATTAATTACAATCCCAAACACATATGCAGCGCCTGCTGTATGTCTCGCCCTGCTAGGCACTTGGGATCCAAAAGGAATAAAATACGGTTCGTGCCCCGTAGGAGGTCACAGTGTAGGGATGAGGAGTGGCATGCCACCATATTTGCAAAACTCCAACAGGGATTAGAGGATCAACTCTTTCATTTAATTATTTCTTCTTATTTTTATCCCCTAATATTTTATTTAGGGGACGCCCTTTGGGATGATGCGAATGATGGGATTTGGGATACCAGGGCAAGCCTTGGGAGATATTTTGGGATGGAAAGGGGCCTCCTCTATTCTGCCATAGGAGTTATAACCCAAAGGGGGTCCAGTGAGATGAAATAATGGAGTATGTGTGTCCAGGGTCCGTGTTTGCCAAAGAAAGAAGAGATGGCCAGTGAAGGACAGACGTCTCCAGTCTTGTTTGTAGCGTGTGTATTTTTTGCAGCTACATGTAAGGCCTGTCTTACAAACCTACAACTTCTGAACGGCCCAACATTCTTCACTGCCTCTCTCCTGACTCTCCTCTCCTCCTGCCTCTTCACATGGCGCTGCCCCTCTGAGCCACGTGAGAACCAGTTCTTTAGGGGCAGAGCAAAGGAAGAGATTGAGAAAAACAGAAATGGTGCAGAGTTAATCCCGGAGGAGGGAGGGGGCAGTGCTGTCACACTAACAGTGGCTTCCCTGTTCAAACTGTCCTCCTTGCTGCCTATAATGTCACCAACTAGAGACTTTGGTGGTTCTTCATCCTGGTGCCCTTGAGCGCCCGTAGGGGGTGTAACAAAGGAAAAGAGCTGATGCCCGGATCTTGCCCTTAGAAAGTCTACCCAGGGTGTTGGCTTTTCTGATGTCCAGCCAGCATTAAGAACCAGAGTAGGCTGTCTGGCATTAACATTTTTAAAAATTCCCTCCTATCCTTGGATAAAAAGTTGTATTCCTAACCTCTAACCAGATAACCGCCCAGGCAGCATGGAGTTGTGATGGAAGAGGTATAGGAGGTGACCCAGGGCAGTGTGAAAGCGCGGAGGGTGGGTATGGGGAGATGGGAGAAGCTTCCAGAGAGGAAGATGGGAGAATACCAAGGACCAGTATGGCCAGCATCAGATGAACACTCCTCCTCCTCTTCATCCTTTTTGGCTTCTATTCCAAATCGGTCCCGGTAGTTTCCAAGCACATGGTGGGTGGGATGGACCATTCTGTGGACTGTCCTCTTGGAAATTTAGCTTACCTTCTACAGAATTAATTTTATGGCAAACAGACTTAGCTCACGCTCGACAGCTAGTTTTTCGATTGCAACCAATCTGTAATTCAGAGTCTGCTTTGTTTTTTTTTTTTAAGATTTTATTTATTTATTTGTCAGAGAGAGAGGGAGAGAGCACAAGCCGGCAGAGTGGCAGGCAGAGGCAGAGAGAGAAGCAGGCTTCCCGCTGAGCAAGGAGCCCGATGCGGGCCTCAATCCCAGGACGCTGGGATCATGACCTGAGCCGAAGGCAGCCGCTTAACCGACTGAGCCACCCTGGCATCCCCAGAGTCTGCTTTGTTTAGCTCACACATACTCTCGGTAGATTAGGTGAGCACAGTGATAATGGGGGCACCACTGGCCTCGGAGCTCACCCTCTCACCGATGAGTGAGACCTTTCTGTGCAGATAATCAGCTTTTAGGCAAATTTCACTGTTTCTGAGCAGAACGGGCGGGAATGTATGTTGCTGTTTACTCTGTGCTGGGGAGGACTTCTTACTGCTCTGCTCTTTTGTTTTCAGCGTGGTGCTCCTGGCACTTGCGTCTCATCCCACAGGTGAGTCAGTTTGTTCATGTTGCCCATTCAACCCCATGCCCTGACCTGCTTGTGTCTCTGAGGGACGTTATGTGAGAGAGCCCCGTTTGCTGGCCAGGATCGAGCGCGGGGTTAGGCATAGCCCACGTACTGCAAACTGGTCTCAGTGACCCACTGTGGACTTACCACCCATGAATTTATTCTTACCCCTTCTTGAATTTTGTCATCTGTGTTTTCTTCTGGTGCGGCCTCAGCTGTCCAGACAGGCTCGTTACCTGCCGGGTGAACTAGTGCTCGCCTTCTCCTCTCCTCAAGTTCCTTCTTCAAGCCTCCAGAATTGCCTCAATCCTACTATGAAAGGATTTGGTGAAAAAGTTCAGATTCACCCTACTGCCAACTGACATCCTTTCATACATTTTTATCCTAGGTGATCATACAATAATCAGATTTACAGATGAAGGAAGTCGAGTTTTAAAGCGTAACTTTGCCCTGTTGGCTGCCTCGGTTACTTCAGACTTGTTTTTTGGATTTAGGAATTGTCTGCAATACTCTGTTCCATTGTGGTTTTTTACTCTGAAAGTTTTTGAAGTTGATGCCAAATATAACGAAATAGTATCCGCATGTGGTACGGCTGGAAATACACACTTCGTTGGTCAGGCTCCTTCAACTCATGTTTGTTGGCCATTTGCTGTGCATAAGGCATTTACCAGGCCCTCGGAGTCTCAGTTAAAATGAGAAAGGTGGAAAAAAAACCAAATTTACTGAAGGAAACTTTATAAATTACAGCAAACTATAATTTAAGATATATCAAATTTATAAATGAAAGTTTAGAAATTGAAAAAATCTGTATCATGGAATGTTACTTAACAATGAAATGAACTATTAATGCACTTAAAATAAAATAAAATAAGAAAGGTGAACTGGGTTATTTCTAAAGCCCTTTCTAGCTGCTGTTGGGCCCAAAACGATGACAGCTTTCTGCTGGTGCCTTTAGCTGCTTCTGATTTTTTAAACTAGTCTCCTGAGGAAACTGTCGATGGTGACGCAGTGTTTCTGGATTGTATGTGACCCATCTGAACCCATGTCTCATGAGGATACTTTAAATTACTTTTCTCAGAGCATCATTCTATACTTGTCCACCCTGATGCACACCTGCTGTTTTCTGCCCATTCCCACAGCCTGGGGTTGTCTCCCGACTATGAGCTTTGCGGCTGAGTGCTCTCTGCACTGTTGTGTTGAAAGGCTACCCTTGGCAACATAAAAATCCTATGGAACCCATGGTGTGAACCTCCCTGTTTCTGCTCACCCATGCCGCTGCTTGTCTGCCTTTGAGCTGCCTCTTGTCATTCTTTCGTCAGGAGGTTGCCACCCAAGAGATACTCACGAGCCCCCGAAGCACCCTCCCCCTTGCAAATGGGTTTTGGTCAAAGCCTTTGGAAAGTTCGCTGGTTCTCCTTGATTTGCATGCTCATTTGCTCCCTGAGTAATTAGTGGTGGATTTGGGTAACTAATTCTCACCTAAAGAAATCACTCTGGGGGCGCCTGGGTAGCTCAATGGGTTAAGGCTCTGCCTTAGGCTCAGGTCATGATCTCAGGGTCCTGGGGTCAAGCCCCGCATTGGGCTCCCTGCTCATCAGGGAGCCTGCTTCCTCCTCTCTCTGCCTGCCTCTCTGCCTACTTGTGATCTCTGTCTCTCTGTCAAATAAATAAAGTCTTAAAAAAAGAAAGAAAGAAAAAGAAATCACTCTGCCTTTCAACTAAGAGGAGGTAATGCTCGTTTGTTTGTTACCCAGGAGTCTCAGAGCTGGAAGGAATCTTAGTGATTATCCAAGTTGCCACCACCTTTTACAAATGAGGAAATTGGGGGCGCCTGGGTGGCTCAGTCATTAAGTGTCTGCCTTCAACTCAGGTCATGGTCCCAGGGTCCTGGGATTGAGCCCCACATTGGGCTCCCTGCTCGGGGGGAAACCTGCTTCTCCCTCTCCCACTCCCCCTGCTTGTGTTCCTGTTCTCTCTCTCTCTCTCTCTCTCTCTCTCTCTCTCTCTCTCAAATAAATAAATAAAATCTAAAAACAAAAACAAACAAATGAAGAAATTGAAGCCTGGAGCAGTTAAGGGATGTGGCCAAGGTGGAGCAGGGGAGACGAGTAGCCAAGAGAGACTGGAGTTTAGGTCTCGACCCTTCTCCCACGTTTTTCTTTTTAAATGCTTCTTTTTCAGGGATCCTACAGCTTATTATAAAGTATTCTGAGTGAACACTTATATATGATTTTATAAATTTCCTTTGGGAGCTTCTCTCGGTTTTTGTTTTCACTTCGTTTTGTTTTTGAGAGAGAGAGAGAATGTGCACACACACACGTGAGGAGCCAGGGAGGAGCAGAGGGAGGAGAGAGAGAATTTTAAGCAAGCTCCACACTCAGTGCAGAGCCCAATGTGGGGCTTGAACTCACAACCCTAAGATCATGACCTAAACGGAAATCAAGAGTCAGACTCTTAACCGACTGAGCCACCCAGGCTTCTCTTGGTCTGAGGGGTGTTTATCTACCACTTTCTGAACACAGGGATGCTGATAATAGTGCGTGCAGTTTGGCCAGCATTCTCACATTTCACTTTGAGTTATTTGTTAAACTGTTAGGTAAGTGCAAGAATATACTCTGGGCATATAACGTGGTTAACAGCCTATGATCGTAGAATGGCCTGGGCAGAAGAATAATTTAAGATAGGTCCTGGATTCTTTTTGAGGTGATGAATTGTTCTGGAATTCGGTAGTGGTGATGGTTGTACAACTCTGTTAATATGCTAAAAACCACTGAATTTTAAAAATGTATAGGGGATATGGGGCTTCCTTGTTGCTTGTTGGTTAGGAATCCAATTCTTGATTTTGGCTCAGGTCATGATCTCAGGGTTGTGAGATTGAGTTCTGGATTGCCCTCCAAACTGAACGTGGAGCCTGCTTAAGATTCTCTCTCTTTCCCTCTCTCTCTGCCCCCCCTTCACACACACACTCTCTCTCTCTCAAAAAAAAAAAAAAATATATATATATATATATAGGGGATAAAATCCCCTTATTTTGAGGGGGGGCACTCTTATTTTGAGAACCTGTTTGGAACTCAGTTATATCAGAAAAACATATTTACGAAGATTAATTTTCCTCCAGATTTATATATATATATATATGTATGTATGTATGTATGTATGTATATATAAAAGAATGGACATCAGATGTTTAGTCCCATTCCTTCTGCAGGCTTTGATCACTGGGTATGGTGAATGATGGATAGGTCTGTGGTGGACAGCTCAGGGAGCTGTAAAGCCTGTGGGATTCATCAGAGAGAGACTGGGTGCACTTCTCTGGGGACTCCTGGATGCAGGTTTGGTGTGTTGCAGTTTTCAGGTAGCTGAGGGACTGTCTCTGAAGAGGCCAGGTAAAGAAAAACGGGCTCTTGAGAAGAATCTTGCTGGCCTGTGAGACCAGCTGTGACTGTGGTGGTAATAGCTGAGGTGGCCTTGGCCTCCCTTGCTGTAGGTGGCGGAGGCTCCCCATTGAAAGGATGCCCCAAAGCTGTAGGGTTCAGGAGGCCTTCAGGTCTTAGTAGCAGGCTCCAGCAGAGGCCCTGGTGAAGGTGGGTGTGGGATTCTGTACAAACTGGTGGCCATCTTCCAGAAGAAGCTGAAGATTTCTATCTATGCCAGCACTAAGTCCAGCTTCTAACCCACGAGCATCCCAGGGAAACACTGTAAAATCACACCTACCTCTGTGTGTATGAAGGTGCTCTGAATGTGGTCACTGTGATCCTGTTTGTCACTTTCTTAGAACTTTTAGAAATTGTGTACTAAGGGGCCTTAAAGACATATATGAGT
Organism: Ailurus styani; assembly: GCA_002007465.1. NCBI lineage: Eukaryota > Metazoa > Chordata > Mammalia > Carnivora > Ailuridae > Ailurus > Ailurus styani. The sequence continues at coordinate 871,930 of LNAC01000185.1, forward strand.
TTTTCTTTTCACCTTTAGTCAGTGGAGTGCAACTGACTTAAAACCTTACTATCAACGGGCTGGTCCTTAAGGGCCTGCTTTGGTTAGGAATGTTGAGTAGCAAAAGAGTCCTGACTAGAATAGGGAAGCTGCTTATGAAATCCACACGAAAAGAGACTGACTAGATTTTGATTAACTTTAACTTTTAGAAACTCTCAGGGCTTCCATATAACAGTCATGGTCTAGCTAAACAGTGCTCTCCTTTGAAGTTGTGCAGTGCACAACCCGAGCAACTGTAAGCAGTGGCTTTTTGCTTCAAAAAGCATTCAGGAACAGTAAAATGGTTTTATTTGTTGGGTAGAGTAGATCACTAAGGCAGATAGGTATTAAGGTAGAAATTTGGTATGAGATGATGGAAGCTCAAAATCTAGGACAGTACTGGGGGGCCTGTTTTTCTCAGCTTTATAAACCTAAGTCAATTACCCTCAACTCTTTGATGGGTCCTGATGATATTTTCTCATAGCAGGAGACAATTGATTACAGAGTTTAAGCAAATAAAACACTGGAGGAAAATCTCTCTCCTCCAGAAGTATTCAAGGACTGCTGTGATGGGACAGCTCCAATTCCTTCCAATTTGTTATCTTTCTCATTGGACCCATGGGTAGTCTAGCCTGTTTTTAAGTTAGAGCAATCCTTTATTCTTTCCCACTTGCTTATTACACTTTACATCTAGAATGTCCCCAGCAGGGCCTGAGTATTGGGGAGAGCATATTCCTGATTTCCCGCACCTGCACCTGTTAAGACATAGTAAGTCCTCAGAGCTGGTGGGTGCAGGGCTTTTATGAAGGATCTGTTAACAGTTGGTGGCATTTTATTTTTAAAATTTTTTAAAAGTTTTACTTATTTAAGTAACCTCTACACCCAAGGTGGGGTTCAAATTCACAACCCCAAGATCAGGAGTCACATGCTCTGAGCCAGCCAAGTTCCCCACCATTGCCGACATTGTAAAGCAGGGCTTTATTCCTTTCCATTTCTTTTCACCTCTTCTTTTTTTCACTTGTATCTTACTTATTTAGTAGTACTTTTGAAACATTAAAAAATTGAGGTATGGGGCACCAGGGTGACTCAGTTGGTTAAGTGTCCAGTGTTGGTTAAGAGACACTTAACCAACTCACAACGCCAACTCACAACGCTGAGTTGGACACTCAGCTCAGGTCATGATCTCGGGGTCGTGAGATTGAGCTCCACGTCAGGCTCCACAGTAAGCATGGAGTCAGCTTAAAATCCTCTTTCTACCTCTTACTCTGCCCATCCTCCCCCTTGTATAGGCACACTCTCAAAAAAATATTGAGGTATAATTTATGTATATGAAATGTACCTATTTTATGTGTACGACTTGATCAATTTTGACAAAGGTACACACCTGTGTAGCTTACACTCCCATGAAGATATAGAACATTTCTGTCACTATTGAAAGTTTCCCCCTGCCCCTTATTACTCCCTTCTCACTCACCACCAAAGCCACCATGGATCTGATTTCTGTTTATCCCGGAGCCTCATATAAATGGAAACACACAGAGTGTTCCTTTGTGTCTGGCTCTTCATTCAGTGTAGCATTCTGAGATTCATCCAGGTTGTGTATGTTTCACTAATTGATTCCCTTGTGTTACTGAGTAGGGTGCCGGTGTGTGAACGTCACACCTTTTATTTATCCGTTCACCTGCGGATGCTCACTTGCACTGTTTCCAGTTTTGGGCTGTTATGAATAAAGCTTCCATGAACATTCCTGTTTCAATTTCTTTTTAAGGATTTTATTTTTAAGTAATCTGTACAGCCAACATGGGACTCAAACTTACAACCCTGAGATCAAGAGTCACACACTCTACCGACTGAGCCAGCCAGGTGCCTCCCCCCACAAACGTTCTTATACAAGAATTTTTTGTGGACTTACGTTTTCATGTCTCTTAGATAAATACCTAGGAATAGAATTTCTGTGTCTTAGAATAGATGTACATTTAAGTTTTAAGAAAGTGCCAGTTTTCTAAAGTGTTTATACCATTTTACACTCCTACTCAGCGGTGTCTGAGAGTTCCAGTTCCTCCACGTTGTCACTAACATTTGGTGTTCCGTCTTATTTTAGCTAGTCTGCATGGTCTCTTGATAGTGCTCTTGACCCAACTGCCCTTCTCACTCATTCCTGAGTGACTAGAAAGAGAAGTGTTTCTGCAGTTGCAGACATGGCCGTTTGAGTCCCAGCCTTGGGAGTGCCCTGGGAGACGGTGGTAGGGATCAGGCAGATGGTTCTTTTTATCCGGAGTGCAGACCCTGCCATGTTGTACCCTTCGGGCACTGCGTTTGCTCCTTGTTGGATGGAATCCACCTCCCCCTCTTATTGTTCAACCTCATGACTCACGCAGAGGCTTCAAGAATCTTGGAGCCTTGCTTCCCCTTGGATCATTTTGAGCACTAGGAGAGAAGAGAAATTCTTCCTCTGTTTGAAAGTTTGCATTTTGTCTTTGTATCGGGCCCGCTCTGTTGTGTGGTCAAGAGGGAGGATTTCAAGGGCCCAGAGAGCAGAGAGACCCACAGGAACCAGACCTGGAAGTGACCTTGTTGCCTGGTGTGCCTGTTGCTTGTGTGTGAGACAAAGCAAGTAGCGCTGATTACTTCTTGGACCTGACGTTCCATTTTCTTCCAGTTCCCAGGGCTAAAATCTGGTGAGGGAAGTTTTCTTGATGTTCAAATATCAGTTAGTTTTGAATGTGGTAAGATGGGGCCACGCTTTTCCCTGTGGCTGTTTCATGCTCTGATCTTCAGAGAAATCAGATTCATTCCCTCACTTAGAAAGTCAGCAGAATTTTAACTGTGGCACGCAAAAGCTCAGGGTCATGCTGTGATGAGCACCGGGTGATGTCTGGAAGTGTTCAGTCACTATCTGTCCACCCGAAACGAATATACTGTGTAATTTGTGCTGAAATTGTGCATTCCACGGTAGGTGGTGCAGGGGCATTGTCTTTTGAGCACCTTTACCAATTTATCAGTGCCCTGGAGGTAGTTCTCACGGGTTTGGGCCAGCCAGCCACCACTGCCCCATCGTCGGGGCCCTCTGCAGCATGGTCACTAACCTCTGCTGGGTGGAGGTGGCGTGTACCCTCCTTGTTGAAGAACTAGGGGAAACAAGGAGCCAGGCTGACGGCATCCGAGGGGAAGCATGCGGGACACATTTGAAATTAAGGACCAGCAGAGCCAACTGGAAAGGGGAACGTTCTCTGTGGGGAAAGCAAGAGGGGTTGGGTGCTTTCAGGTACCGCTGGTTCAGCAGCATTCAGCCTAGGCTGGGGGTGGTCCTAACGCTGTGGGTATGAGGTGAGTGGGGCTAGGAAGGCTGCCAGTGCGCCGCGAACCCCATGCTGATGAGAGCCCCGGTGCAGAGAGGAGCAGCGCCCGAGGGTTCTCGAGGTCCTGCGCTTGGCTTATCTCCTCTCTGCCCTTCCTCATCACCACACGGACTGCACCGCCGTTTCGCTCACACTGAAAGGGAAGCTGGAAGGGGGCCAAGAACCACAGCTGCCAGAGAGACAGAGCAAAGCCCTGCATGGACTGTCGCTCTGCCTGCCTGCCCGGGGGGGTGGGGTGCTTGGCCGCCCTCCGGCCTGGGGTGCCCCCGGTTACCTCGCTGTCACTTCTGTGTGGAAAGGGAGCCCCTCAGAAATCGTGCTCTTTGTGCCCTGAGCCTGATGGTGTCGTTTGCAAAGCCCCTCCACCAGCACCTGCCCATGGGGACGATGGAAGCCTTCAGGGGAGTCGTGGCGGGAAGAAAGCAAGAGCTCTGAACATCTCGTTGGGCTGCACACAGACCAGATCCCAGGAGACCCTCCCCTTTGTAGTTAAGCACACACACATATGCACAAACGAAACAAAACAAAACCATGGTCATGATTAAAAACAAAAACAAAACCCTCTAGGGAAACGGAATTCACGACTTTCCTTCTCAAGCGGTGATTGAATTATTTGAAATCGGTTCGGTCTCTGAGGGGGTGTAGCAGCCTGTTGTGTCTTGTTCTGAAACTCTTGATTAGTAAGCGCAGCGATGAAGGAATGACTGCTTGTGGGTTGCACTGAGCAGCCAACACGCTGAGTCCTTAGGAAGATCGCCTTTCTTGCTCCGCTCTGTCCAGATCTGAGCGATATACCGAGGCCCGGGGGTCTGGAAGGTCTGGTTCCTCCCAAGTCTCAGAAACTCCAGATTCAGGAGGATGAGGCTCTGTGCCATGGAAATGCTTAATTCCTTTTCTCTGGACATTTTGGGAAGGCTTTCTGCTTTTTTTAATCTCCTGACTTCTTGTTCATGTCCAAGTTCAAATTCCAGAGAGGGAAGCAGCCAATATGTGTGATTATTTCCTCTTGCACCAAGTGGAACTAAGAGAATGAACTTACTTCACTAGAAATAAATGTACCCTTTGGACCTGAAACCCGAATGAGTAAGCACAGTCGGTCTGGCCTCTGTGCCATCTGTGCAGTAATTAAACACAAAATGAGAAAAAGATGTCAGAGGCATGCATTCCCAGTCTTTTTTTAGACATAAGGCAGAAAAGAATAGAACAATGTTTAAAAAAAAAAAAAAGATTGTTTTTGTCCTACACTCCGCCTTGGGCAGGGATGGCCGCCGGGTGATGAGGAAAGTCTGTAGGGTTTGGAGTGACTGGGGTGCACGTTCCGGGTTCCCAGTTCAAGAGTTGTGCAGTCCTAGACACATCCCTTAACTTCTCTGAGCACAGTTGAATGGGGAGCCTGAAACACCAGATGGTTATTACAAGGACTGAAAAAGATGTACATAGACAGACATAAGTGGGCATTAAGATCATCATGCTCTTATTTTGAGACGATGCCGTTAACACAGAAACACTGGGAACGGCAGGGGGACTTCAGTGCCGGGCAGCTCAGTGCTCACATGGCTGCTGTGCTAAAGACCTCACCTGTGTGTCCTGGGGCAGCTGGGGACGGGGCGTGTGGGAGCCATTGTCTCACCCTTGCTGTGCCCCTCAGGTGACCTCTTCAGCGTCCTGGACTTCCCATTCCTGTATTTCTACAGATTCCATGGCAGCTGCTGTGCCAGGTAAGCTTAACCCATAAACCCACGGCCCTGTTAATTTATCTGGGGCTGTACTACTGGTATCTTTGTCAAGTCCAGGGTCACTGCTGGTTGTCCAGATGAGGGGCAGAAGAGAGCGGTGGCTGGGTAGGAAACAGCCCCCTTGGCCATCCACAGGTTGTCCTCTATGTCCTGAGGTGCTCAGGGCCGGGCTGGGGCCTGGGGGGCCTGTGTCCTGTGGAACTTTCTTGGCCAGGGCAATGCTTTTCAAACTTGCAGAAGAGCCAAGAACCCTGCATGGTTTTTCTCTCTACAAGCCATTCCTAAACAGCACTTCGATGTATAAAATGATGCTTCGGATTCAGTTCAAGGGAAGATTTGGGTCCAGAATTGCACCCGCTCAGCTTCCTCCTTGGCCCCTGCCTTGTCCCTAAAGGGTGGCCTCCCAAAAACCTTGACTGAATCCTAAGACCCTGAGAAACAGGTTTTGGAAGCCAGTGACTAGGAGACATCTAGATGACAAAGTGACCCTTACTACATGGCCTTGGGATGTACATCCCATGTGGGATGGGTACGTATGGATGGAGTTCAGGCCTACCCTCTCCCTACTTTCTTGCCATGAGTCCCACGTTGCTTGACTTTCTCGTGCTGAGAAATGGAAAGGCTTCTGTAGATAGCCTCGAGGCGTGGGTTCTGCTAGAGCAGGAAGCCCAGTCTTGGATTGAATGCCAGCCTTGCTGCTTGCTAACGTGTTTGCTCTTTGAGCAAGCTGTCCTAGTTCCCCCAAGCCTTAGTTGAGTTTCCTCATCTATAAAGTGGAAAGATAATACCACTCCAGGGTGATCGTGTATACCAAATAAGGTGCGTAAGCCCTAAGCACCTCACCTGGCCCAGTGAATGATGACCATCGCTCTTACCTGCTCAGCTCGACTATAATTAACTGAAGTGTCCACAGACCATGAGCGACGGCTAAGCCAGACACTTCTTGCGCATAAAAGGTTGTACCTCGTGAGGCAGTGATTCTTTACGGAGCCAAGAAGCTGGTGCATGGCTTTGTGCTGTTTCTGATAGGGGTGTGTTAGAACAACAAAAAAACCAATATTGTACAGTTTGGTTTTGCATTTGAGCCTCCGAATGACGTATTTATCACCCTCAGCTACTTCTGGGAAAATACTGACAGAATTCATCTTCCCTAGGGCGCCTGGGTGGCTCAGTCGTTAAGCGTCTGCCTGCGGCTCAGTCGTGATCCCAGGGTCCTGGGTTCGAGCTCCACATCAAGCTCCCTGCTCAGCGGGAAGCCTGCTTCTCCCTCTCCCCCTCCCCCTGCTTGTGTTCCCTCTTTTGCTGTGTCTCTCTCTGTCAAATAAATTAAAAATCTTAAAAAAAAAAAAAAAAAAGAATTCATCTTCCCAGTTGCTATCAGTTTGGTCAGGTCTAGTCAGCTGCCCGTTAGCTGGGATCCGGTGGCATGAGTGTTAGTGCTGCTGTGGTGTCCGTGGACTTGTTTCCCTTTGGTCTGGTTTTTGGCGGCACCAGCAAACACAGCGCCTAAGGCAGTCTGGGGGAGGGGAGGACAACCGTCGTTCGGTTCTTTGAAACACAGCAACACGGTTCCCGGCCTGTTGATGCTGGCTTTGTGGGGTGATAGTCCGGCTCCATTTCTGCTCCTTTTAATCCGCAACTTTCTTACAACCCAGCATGAATAATCAGGGTTTTATACTTAAAAGATTTGGAAATCTTTGCTTGAATCGATAGGAATCTATTATGTCCTACCTGCTCCCGCTCCTACCCGGCGGCAGTATGTATCCGTTTTCCCCACATCATCTCATGATTCCTCCATGACCGTATCTCAGACTAAGTGTTGTCACCTTCAGAGGCCCTGGAGGAACTCAGAAGGAGTCACGGAGGCCTGGGGGGAATGGCGGTAGCCATGATCCAGAGACACATTCACGGGGAGCCCAGCCTCTTTCTGGGAGACTCTCATTGCTTTTAATGTCGGCCTCCACGGTGAGGGGTAGAAGAGCTGAGTGTGGAAGGAGACAGAGAGGGACCTGTGAGTAATTTGGAAATGATTCACAGACATACCAGTCAAGGGATGGGAAGGAGTCGTGGATGCTTTCCCAAGCGTGTTGGGCACGGGAGTGGCTCTGTTCCAGCAGAGTCTGTGCTGAGGGGAAAGGGGACGTGGAATCATGCCCTTCCTCTGGCTGGAGGTTGGGGGGAGGGTTACAGGAGAGGGGGTATGGGAGGCAGCCAGGCACCTGCAGAGTTGTTTCCTCCCCGGGGGCAGGAGTGGACGCCGCCAGGAGGAGTCCCGGAGCGCTGGCCGCCTTACTTTCGGCTCCCAACCTTGCAGTGGCCGCGGGCACCTGCAGCGTCGCGTTCTGTCTTTGGGTCAAGAACGGGTCTTCACGGTGAAGTTTGAAGCACCGTGGAGAACCTTTGGAAGAGCCAGGAAACCTGGATGCTGATTGTGCCTGGGCCTCCGTTGGCTGTTAATAAAGTGAGATTTGGGGCTAGGGAGGCTTTCCGTTCTGAAAAGTGTCTGATTTCCCTCAGATAGGAAGAGGACCACTTTGCTTATTCCTGCTTTAACAACACAGAACCTGAGGCAAGAAAAAAAGGGATGAGGGGGATGAGTCAAGATCACGAGGATCAGTGGGCACAGCCCAGGTCACTCACTTTCCAGCCTGCTGCTTACCCACTGGACCTCCTTGCCTCCCGGGTGTGAATGACTGACCGCCTTCATGCATAGCTGCCCGGCCTCCCGTGACGGCAGATGCAAATCTGAACAAACTTTGTAGGTCATCAGGGACCAACAGGCTGAAATATACGCAAAGGAGCCCTCAACCCTGTCCTTGGTCCTGCCCCAAGAATGTGGCTGTGAACTAATCTAATCTAATGAAGCGAAGGCACTCGTTTCTGTGAAATTTGGTCTTATTGGTGTTTAACTCAATCCAACCTGCTTCTGAGTAAACCTGTCAATCATCTGTGTCATACCTACCGTGGCCAAGGCATCATGTTTGGCTCTGTTGAGGAAAACACAGAGAAGCCCAAGATTGGGCCCTGCCCTCTCAGAGCTCATGGTCTGGGCTGGGGCCCCACAGCAGTGCCTGTAATAAAGGTGAGATGACAGGGTGGCACTTGAGACCCTGGAGGTACAAATGAGCTACAGCACATAGGACCTGCCTCTGTGGTTTGGGGTACAACTGCAGTCATATCTCTTGCTTTTCACTTCCCAGTAAGTCACACTAAAGCCCCCACTTGCATATATTTACAGGAAGTCAACCTCTATCATGGGGTCTCTCTGTTCTGCTCTGTTCCCCAATTCCCCTGCTTCTAAATGCAAGTAAGAGTGACCATTCTGTTGGAGTGCCCTTCGTTTTGTCCTTGACCACACAGTGATGCTTTCAGAAATGGTTCCAGCGCAGGCCACTACTTCCCTGTCCACTGCTATGCCAGTGCCTTGCTGCTCCAGATCTCTAGAGCTCCCCGTGGGGTGTGGTCTCTCAGGTCACACACATGGGCTTAGGCGTCATTCCCAAAGCATTATATCTGATTCCAACCTGTCCCCTAGCTCAGCCTGGGGACATCTGCTACTGGAGCCAGCCTTCCCCTTCAGATTTGAACCCAGGAGTTGTTCCAGACCCTTTGTCCCCATACGGTGACTTTCACTTTGGAAGTCTTTTTCTGGCAGTTTGTTTTGCTTGAAAAAAGTTGAAGTTCTACCTCGGCAAGCACTAAGCTCCAGAAATAATACGGGAGGGAGCAGGAGGTGTTGTTCTCCATGCTTTTTTTCTTTCACGATTTAGCCAGAGACTTCCCAATTTTCTGTTCTTCCTCCCCCACTGCCCACTACCCAGTGGAACTCTTATCATAGCTGCTTAGAAAATTAGAGCTTCCTGGATTTTTAAATCCAGAGATCACTAGAAAACCCAGATGAAATACAGGTTCTATAATAATTAGAAACTAACTGGTAAAATGTAAGAGAAAATAGCTATTGGCTACAGGAAGGCAAGCCTCACTAACAAAAGAATATTTTCTCCTTCCAGCGGATTGTTAGGATTCTTTCTCATGCTCAGCACAGTGAAGCTGAAAAGCCTCATGGCACCAGGGCAGTGTGCAGCCTGGATTTTCTTTGCTAAGGTAAGAAAGAGGGAAGGAGCTGGGGAAAATCGATCTCAGGAGCCTCGATGTCCAGTGTTCTTGGAGCATGTGTGACGTCAGGTGTCATCTTCATGAAATCATTTCCAGTCTATGGGGCCTGAGCCTGATTCTTCAGTCGTTCCGATGACAATTTCTGAGGTCCTCTGCCTATTTTATCAGCACAATCTTTGTCACACTTCTGGGAGGGTTAATCCCCTTATCTTGCCTGAGCCTTAATATCCCCCATCTGAACATGAGAGGTTTTGCCCCCTGAAATCTCGAAGGCTTCTCCAGTTCTACGAGACTGGATTCCTGGCTACGTGGGGCAGGTCTTCTCTTCCTTCCTTGGGGCTGGAAGGGTGTCCAGAGCCCAGGCGACTTGCCCAATAGGTCTCAGTCTGTCAGGGGTGGTAGAGAAAGGAAAAGAAACAAATGGCCAGGTAGGAGGACTTTGTGATGCCTTCAGACAACAGACTATTATAAGAATGATGCCCAAAGCATATCTGATGATCATGGTTGAGGCATAAGATAGAGAGGTGGGAAAATAAGGAGCAGAAAAAGCAGCTGTGGGATGCTCATTCGTGACTGAAATGCTTTGGGACTAACTTTTTTCTAGCGGAGCATTTCATTTTTCTCGTGTTTGTGAAGGAGTCGAGTTGCAAAGCCCTACATGCTGCTTCTGAGAAATGAGATTTCTTCTTCTTTTTTAAGATTTTATTTATTTATTTGTCAGAGAGAGAGAGAGAGAGAGAGAGAGAGAGAGAGAGAGAGAGAGAGAGCACAAGTCAGGGGAGCAGCAGGCAGAGGGAGAGAGAGAAGAAGGCTCCCCGGTGAGCAGGGAGCCTGATGCAGGACTCGATCCCAGGACTCTGGGATCATTACCTGAGCTGAAAGCAGAGACGCTTAACTGACTGAGCCACCCAGGCATCCTGAGAAAGGATATTTCTTTTTCTTTTTCTTTTTTTTTTTTTATTCTTTGCCCAAAGGGTACAGGTCTGTGAATCATCAGGCTTACATCTTTCACAGCACTCACCAAAGCACAAACCCTCCCCGATGTCCATAACCCATCCACCCTATCCCTACC
>LNAC01000185.1:882266-893545 GCA_002007465.1 Ailurus styani
ACTTAAACCTGAAAGGAAATGAGGTCACCATATTCCTTCACTTAACCCATCCCCCCAAAAAAGTCTTGTCCACCAAGTACACTTTTTTATGACTTATGTAGGATGCACACACACACATCTGTCAACAGGTAATATTTCCACTTCCATAGATCTGCTTTTTAACAGCATTAATAATTCTAATTACAGTAAAATGTAGAGTGTTTGAGAGACTGACTTCCAGCATGACAGAATGAGGAGGTTGACAAATCCTCCTCCCAAAAAGGAACTGGAAAGCTGGAAAAAGATTGTCAAAAATATCCATTTCAGCTCTCTAAAACTTGACCAAAGGCATACAACAAACTGAGAAAGCAAGCATTTGTTCATGAAAACTGCAAAACTTTGCGCAGGAACAACGTGAGCCTGTGGCGGTCCTACCTCAGGTCACTCCCATTCGCTCCTCCCCAGCTCTGTCGGTGTGATATTTCAACCAGAGCAGGGCAGGCTGTGAAAACCAGCAGCTTTGCTGCTGCTTCCAGAATACTCCGTTTGAAGTATTTTTAGTTAAAGCAGCCATCGTCAGTGGTAAATCAGTAAGAAGAGCCAGTAATTCCACCATCTTGAGTTCCCAGTCCTCTTTGGGACGAACAGTGGACCGGTGGTCTACCTGGGGACTTAACAGGCAGTTGGGGGAGGTGAGACAGCCAGCAGGGACTTGACAGCTCTCCATGTGTCCCGGATGGACCGTAGTCTGCATGCACGAGCGGCAGAGATGGAGTGTGCCCAAAACACCCACACGGCCCTGGCCAGCAGAGCCTGCATGCACACACAGGAGACGGGAGAGAGCCAGCAAAAGCTGGGGCAGACGTGAAAAACTTCAGCCTGAAGTTTGAGTGTGCTCCCCAGCCCACACACAGCCAGAAGCAGAGAGAAGAAGACTTTCTGGCTGAAGATGTTTGAACAAAACCTCTAACTAGTCTTTGCTAGAACACTAAGCTATGCAGACATGGGGACGACTTTTAGAAAGCCAGAAAAAGCTTAAAAATAAAAAGAAGAAAAAAAATCGAGTAAAGGACATTAGCAACTGTACCTTATATGGGAGACTAATTTCATAGACTGAGTCCAGGCAAATTACTAAACGAGCAAAACAATACCAACGATGACGATGCACTGAGAAAAGTCAGAATCCAAAGTTGCCATCCTATATTATTTAAAATGTCCAATATTCAACAACAAAAACGTTAGGGGCATTCAAAGAAACAAGAAAGCATGATCCATACACAGGAAAAAAGCGGTTAATAGGAACTATGTCTGAGTGTCCTCAGATGTAGGACTTAGAAGGAAAAGACTGCAAAGCAGCTATTTACGCTTAGAGATCCAAAGGAAATCATGTTTGAAGAATTAAAAGAAAGACTGAATGAATACAAACTCTCAATAAAGAGCTAGAAATGATTAAAAAAAGAGACCCAAGTGGAAATTCTGGAGTTGAAAAATACAATAACTGAAATGAAATCAAATGAAAAATTCCCTGGAGGTACTCAATAACAGATTTAAATATCAGAAGGAAATATAAGTGAACTGGAAGGTGGAGCAAAAGAAATTATTCAATCCAGAGAGCAAAGATTTTTTTAGTAATTGAAGAATTATGAACAGAGGCTCAGAGACCTGTGAGACAACATCAAGGATATCAACACATGGTTATGAGAGTTCCAGAGGAAGAGGAAAGTGGTATAGAAAACAGTGCAATCAACAGATGACTTATCAAAAACAATGAAAACCAGAAGGCAATAGGATAACACATCCAACATGCTGAAAGGAAAAGATCTGTCAACCAGGAATTCTACATACAGCAAAACTGTCCTTCAAATATGAGTGAGAAATAAAGACATTCCCAGATAAAGACTAAAGAGATTTATTGCTAGCCACTGTATCAATAGTTACATTAAATGTGAATAGACAAAATATCCCACTCAAAAAGCAAAGATTGTCAGACTTGATAAAAAAGCAAGACGGACCTATATGCTGTCTACAAAAGACACACCTTAGAGTCAAAGACATAAATTGGATGAAAGTAAAAGGCTAGCAAAACATCACCATGCAAACAGCAGCTTATTAGCAAGCTAGCTGGAGTGACTATAGTAAAATCAGACAAAATAGACTTTATGACAAGAAATATTACTAGGGGTGCGCCTGGGTGGCTCAGTGGGTTAAAGACTCTGCCTTCGGCTCAGGTCATGATCTCAGGGTTCTGGGATCGAGTCCCGCATCCGGCTCTCTGCTCGGCAGAGAGCCTGCTTCCCCCTCTCCCTCTGCCTGCCTCTTTGCCTACTTGTGATCTCTGTCTCTCTGTCAAATAAATAAATAAAATCTTAAAAAAATATATATTGCTAGGGAAAAGCAAAGACATCTATTAATGATAAAAGGATTGATACACTAGAAAGATATGACAGTTATAAGTGTGTGCACTAACAACAGCACCCCAAAATATATGAAGCAAAAAGTGACAGAATAGAAAGGAGAAATAAATTATTCAACAATAAGAGAGGTGCCAATCCTGCATTCTCAAAGTTGACAGAACAGCTAGATAGAAAAGCAAGGATATAGAAGATATGTAAAGATATAGAAGGTATATGACTTGAATAATACTATCAACCAGTTTGTCATAACAGCCATATCCTACTCCACCCATTTACTGCAGAAAACACATTCTCCTCAAACACACAGGACACATTCCTCAGGATAGATGTTATGCTGGGTCACAAAACAAGTCTCAGTATATTTAAAAATATTGAGATTATGTAAACTACGTTCTTTGGCCACAGCAGAATTATATCAGAAATTTACAACAATATAAAAATCTAGGGAAAAAAACCCATTTATTTGGAAATTAAATAACATACGTCTAAATAGTTCATGGGGCAAAGAAGACATCACAAGGGAAAATAAAAGTATTTTGAACCAAATGAAAATAAACCACACAATATGTCAAAATTTATGGGATGCAATTCTAAAGTAGTGCTCAGAGGGAAATTTATAGCNTAAAAAAATAAAAAAATAAAAAAATAAAAATCTAGGGAAAAAAACCCATTTATTTGGAAATTAAATAACATACGTCTAAATAGTTCATGGGGCAAAGAAGACATCACAAGGGAAAATAAAAGTATTTTGAACCAAATGAAAATAAACCACACAATATGTCAAAATTTATGGGATGCAATTCTAAAGTAGTGCTCAGAGGGAAATTTATAGCTATAAACACCTGTATCAGAAAAAAGAAAAGTCTCAAGTCATAATCTGAGCTTCTACCTTAGGAAACTAGAAAAAGAGCAAATTAAGTCCACAGCAAGCAGAAGGAAGTCTGTGTTAAACTTTAAATGGAAATTAACGAAATACAAAACAGAAAAACAATAATGAAAATCAGTGTTGGTTCCCTGAAGATACCAACAAAATTGACACACCTCTAGCCAGAATGACTAAGAAAATGAGAAAGAAGATACAGCTTATCAAAATCAGAAATGAAATGAGGGACATCACTGCTGATTCTATAGAAACTAAAAGGATTATATATTATGAATAACTTTCTTTATCCATTTTATGCCAGCAAATTAGACAATTTAGAGGAAATGGACAGATTCCCAGAAAGGTACAAATTAGGAAAATTGACTCCAGAACACATAGAAAATCTGAATAAACTCCTCTAACAAATAAATAAATGTAAGTAGTAATTAAAAATCTTTCCACAAAGAAAAGCTCAGGCCCAATAGGCTTTACTGATGAATTCTATCAAATATTTTTAAATGAAATATTTTTTAAAGATTTTATTTATTTATTTGACAGAGATAGAGAGAGCACAAGTAGGGAGAGCGGCAGGCAGAGGGAGAGGGAGAAGCAGAGCCCGACAGGGGACTCAATCCCAGGATATCAGGATCATGACCTGAGGTGAAGGCAGCCGCTTAACCGACTGAGCCACCTAGGCGCCCTGAAATATTTTTTCTTTACAAATTCTTTTAGAAAGCAGAGGAAAGAGAATAATACCCTATTTATTCTATAAGGTGAGTTACCGGGATACGAAAGCCAGAAAAAGAAAATAATAAGAAAACTATAGACCAGTATTCTTCATGAACACAGATCTTTAGGGAAATAGTAGCAAACTGAATATGGCAACATGCAAAAAAAATTTTATACCATGATCAAGTGATATTTATCAGGAATACAAAGTTGGTTTAACAAATGAAAATTAATATAATACATTATATTTATAGAATAAAGAGCAAAAAATGCAGCCATGTCAATAGGTGCAGAAAAATCATTTGATAAAATCCAACATCCATTCATGATGAAACCTCAACACACTAGTAATAGAAGGGAATTTTCTTAACCTGATAAAAGGCACATGTGAAAAACCTATGGTTAACATTACACCAAATGGTGAAAGACTTTCCCTCTAAGATTGGGAACAACACAAGAATGTTTGTGCTCATCACCTCTGTTGAGCAGTGCAATAAGACCAAAAAAAACCCACAAAAAACAAAAAACACCCAGGTTAGAAAGAAAGAAATTAAATTGTATTCACAGATGACATTCTCCTATATGTAGAAAATCCTAAGAAATCTATAAAAACATTAATTGAACTAAAAAACAATTTATCAAAGTCTCAGGATACAAGATCAATGCACAAAAAATCAATGGTAGTTTTATGTATTAGTAACAAGTCATGTTCGTAAAAATGAAATTAGGAAAACAAGTCCGTTCATAATAGCATTATAAAAAATACGTAGGAACTTAACAAAGAAGTTCAAGACTGAAAACTGTAAAATCTCTCTAAGAGAAATTTAAGAAGATCTCAATAAATGGAAAGACTCAATGTTGTTAAGATGGAAATTCTTCCTAAATTGAGCAATAGATTCAACGTAATCCCTGTCAAAATCTTAGCAATCGCTTTTTTACGAATTCACAAACTGCTCCTAAAGTGTATTTGGAAGTGCAATAGCCAAAACAGTTTTGAAAAAGAAAAAGAAAGTTGGGGTTGAAAAGTCACTGTCAAGCTAGAATCATCCAGACATTATGGTATTGGCATAAGGAGAGATATTAAGTTCTGTTGACTTTCAATATAGGTGCCAAGGCAATTGAACAAGGAAAGGATTTTCTTTACAACGAATGGTGCTGGAACAATCAAATATCTATATGCCAGAAAAAAAGTACTTAGACCCTCATTTCACATCATCAACTTAACTGTGGATTGTGAACCTAAACGTAGGCACTAAAACTAGAAAACTCTTAGAAGAAAACACAAGAAGGACTAACCTTGGTTTAAGCCAAGAGTTCCTAGATACGACACCAAAAGCATAAAGTAATTGATAAATTAGACTTCATTTAAATTAAAATATTGTGCAATTCAAATTAATGGTCAAAAGACACTGTTAAGAAATGAAAAGCTACAGCCTAGGAGAATAGATTTGTAAATTATGTATCCAATTAAAGACTTGTTTCTGGAATGTCTAAAGAATTCTTAAACTTTAATGAGACTACATACAACCCAATTAAAAAATGGTCGGGGCACCTGGGTGGTGCATTTGGTTAGGCATCCAACTCTGGTTTTGGCTCAGGTCGTGATCTCAGGGTCATGAGATTGAGCCCTTTTTCAGGCTCCCTGCTCAACTTGGAGTCTGCTTAAGACTTTCTCCCTCTCTCCCTCTGCCCCTCGTTCCTACGCATGCACACACACATACACACACACACACACACACACACTCTCTCTCTCTCTCTCTCTCTCTCTCTCTCAAATAAATAAATCTTTAAAAACAAAACAAAAAAATGGTCAAAAGATGGGAATACACACACACACACACACACACACACACACACAATAGAATATTACTCACCCTTAAAAAAGAATGCTATCTTGCCACTTAAAATAATGTGGATGGAGCTAGAGAGTATAATGCTAAAGAAGAAGATATATGATTTCACACATATGTGAAATTTAAGAAACAAATGAGAAAAGGGGAAAATAGAGAGAGAGACAAACCAAGAAACAGACTCTTAACTATAGAGAACAAACTGACGGTTACTAGGGGCGAGGTGAGAGGGGAATGGGTGAAGTAGGTGATGGGAATTAAGGAGTGAACTTACTGTGATAAGCACCTGGTGATGTATGGGAGTGTTGAATCACTTTATCGTATACCTGAAACTAACATTACATGTATGGTAACTAATTGGAATCTAAATAAAAGCTTAAATTAAAAAAGAAACAAGATGTGGATAGACATTTCACCAAAGAACGTATATGAATGGTTTATAAAGTCCATGAAGAGAAACTCAATTCATTAGTCATCAGGAAAATGCAGATTAAAACCATGACGAGATACCACTACACACTCACTCGGATGGCTATGGCTATAATAAAAAAATATAGATGATTTCAAGTGCTGACAAGGATGTGGGGAAACTGGGACCCTCACAAATTACTGGTAGGAATGTAAAATGGTATAGCCACTTCAGAAAACTGTCTTGCTAGTTCCTTACAGTGTGAAACATAAACTGACTCTACAACTCAGCAGTTCTGTTCCTAGAAATCTACCCAAGAGACATGAAAACAAAAAGACTTTAACATGAACCCTCGGAGTAGCCTTGTTCATTGTAGCCCCGAACTGGACACAATCTAAATGTCCATCAGCTGGTGAACATGTACGGGTGATGTGCCATGTACAGGCAGTGGGATACTCTTTGGCCGTGAAGAGGAGTAGGCTGTTCATTACATTGGTATGCCATCGAGAAATCTCGAAAACATTATGCTCAGTGCAAGAAGCAGGTCGCAAAAGAATACATATAGTATGATACCATTTCTGTGAAATTTCCAAAAAAGGCAAATGTAGAGAGACAGAAAGCATAGTGATGGTTTCTTGGAGCAGAGATTGACTAAAATAGGCTCCAGGAAGTTTTTTTTTAGGTAATGGAAATGTTCTAAAACTGGGTTGTGGTGATGGTGGCACCATCATTTAAGTTAATTTCTTTAGTGTGTTCATTAAAAATCATTGAGTTTTACATTTACAATGGGTGTATTTTATAGCATGTGAACCATCCCTCAAAGCTACAAAGTGCTCAAAGAATAGTGCTTAAATCTTGTCTTTTAGGACTAGGGAGGGTTATTTTTCTTATGTGTTTGGCCACTACTTTCGTGAGCCTCCTTTTTATTTATTTTTTCTTTTCCTCTTAAACTCAGAGGGAGGTTTATAATTTCCTTCTCTGTACTTGATTCAGAAGTGGAAAGATTTTTAATCGGCTGCCGTGGTTTGATGCTAATCCTTCCTAAATGTGGAAGATTGGATTAGATGAGCCACTAAGGTCTTTTCCAGCCCCAGTACATCAAGCAGTCTCTCTTTTTTCACCCTCCCCTCCTTCTCCTTTTTCTTTTCTTTTGAAAATAAGCTCTATTATCCTCAGTGGCAGAATATTTACCCAGTCTTTGGGCCACCTACACATCAAAATGTGCTGACATTTGAAATACAACATAATTGTACTTAGCAATACAACATTTCCCCATGACGTCATTGTGACTCTACTGAGTGCCAGCATATTCGGAAAGTGACTCAGAAGGATGTTCCATTGGCCCCAGAGGAGAATTTGGATTCCGTGGAAAAACTCAGAGATACTCAGAAAGGGAGGTCATTCAGAAGGGTACCTTCTTCCTTGCTCCAGATGGATCCATTCTCTGGTATTTTTCTGGGAGTTGTCACATGAACTTCCATCACTTCCAAGGCATCCATCCTTCTCTCTGGTCCTTATCTTAGTATCTTCTTTAGGTCTGAGAAAGTTCAGCGTGGGAAAACGTGCCTCTGAGTCACTTTATATTGTTACCACTGTTACTGTTTTTTTATAATCTGTGAATTTAAGAAAATTTTAAAAAGCTAAAAATAACAGAATATTTAGCAACTTTTTATATTCCTCCCTTCAGTTTGATAAATTTGGGTGTGCGAAATCTAACTTCATCTTCATAAAATCTTGGAATCCCTTCCCACTTTTGAAGCATTGGTACAAGAAAAATGAATTTAAGAGGAAAGCAGTGAAATGTTTGCACATATAAGGAAGGTGTGGCATGCTAATGGGTTTTTCTAGCAGATTTAACTTCTCTTATGAGAATTTTTTCTTGATCAAATAGTGCCTTGTCTCACCCTTGTTAACTTCAAACTGACTGGTATTGTCAGCAACCATTGGGAAGAAGCAGTTGAGGCCAGTGTGAGTTTATGTTGAGGATGAGCCAGGAGAGGGGAGGCATTCCCAGACAGCAGCTCTGGCCCTCTAGGGTCCTTAGAATCAGTGTCTGCTCCCCATTTCAAAACTGCCTCCATAAAAATGCTTTTTTCCTTTAAGCTAATGCTGTAGTTGCTGTCGCCATTTTGTCCTGAGTCAGTGGTGGACCAGCAAGTCAAGTCTTACTTAATCTGTTCTCCTAATGGCCCTGGGAAAGATTTTTCTGTAGTTTGTCTAGGATGTATCTCTTGATTTGGTTTAGTTTTTTTATTGATAGAGTCTTAGCTTTCATGTGCAAGGGCTGGGATAAGGGCAGCCCTCACTCTTAGGGCCATGCAGTGTGGGAGCGGCACCTGAGAATAACCCACGCCTCCTTACTTGTTGCATCCTAGGTGCCTTGCTTGCTTACCTCCCCCAGTCCCTTCCCTGACACTGTGTCATGATTTACTGCCTGCCTGAAACAGTTGTTAATTCCATGGGATTTTAAGATATACTGGATTCTTAGAGTTTGGGTGGTATTGTTTTTTAAGATTTTATTTTTAAGCAATCTCTATACCTAACACGGAGCTCGAACCCATAACCCTGAGGTTAAGATCACATGCTCCACAGATGGAGCCAGCCAGGTGCCCCTAAATGGAAAACTTTTCTTTTCTTTTTTTTTTAAGTAATCTCTTCACCCAACATCAATCTCAAACTCAAAGAACCCTGAGATTGGATCAAGAATGGCATGCTCTACTGACTGAGCCAGCCACGTGCCCCCCTAGGTGGTATGAAGCATGCCTTATATCAAAGTGCATGGTGTCCTTTGAATGGCCTTCTTTCTGGACATGGTTCTACCACTCAGTCAACATTGATTAGGGAAACCTTTGGGGTCTGAGGTGGAGGAACTGCATTAGCGTGTGTGTCGTGCTTGCCAAAGGCATCTTATAATCCAGAGGAGGCGGTAAGAATGACAAGGGTGAGACTATTAGAGGACATTGCTGACCGGGGTGGTATGACTTCAGGAGCTGGGAAAAGGGAAGCTGTGTGTGGGCTGACGAAGTGGAGAGACCAGATTGGCCCCAGTAAGCCCATCTTGCCTGGGAAAAGGGAAGATGGAGGGATGGCCTTCCAGGTCGAGTGGCAGGGACCCTGAGGTGGGATGTGCAGGTGGGGAGATGTGAGGGGGAAATCGGGCCTGGAAGAGACAGATTAGGAAGCCCTAAAAGCCAAAGCGAGAAAAGACTAGAGCAAGGACATCGCTAGCCGTTAGTAGAAGGGCAGGGTGGGAGGGATGGAGGGCGGATCATAAGTATCCAAGGATACACAAGATACAGGAAGGAGCTTGTGGCTGGTGGTGGTCGGGGGATACCCAGATCTAGTGAAGATAACTTCTTTTCTCGGGAAACTAGGACTTGGGCAAGCTTGAAGCTGGCAAAGAAGACACCATATGCAGAGATTCGGAGATGCTGGAGAATGAGGGAACTTGGGAGAACAGGCTTCAGTGGGAGATGGAAGGGGGAGGGGGGCTAGCTTCAGAGAGAACAGCCTGTTTCCTGAGCCTCAGTTAGAAGAGCTGTGATAGATAGGAATGAGGCTTTTCCAAGAGATGTGTGGTAGGGGATTGGGATTTCAGGGGAACAAGGAAAGAGCACTCACTGTTCGGCTTTGTCCAGATAGCTCAGAAATACTATAACTCAAGTGAGTTCTGACCGTGTTGGTGTATCTAATATTTAAGACTAAATGCTGATGACATGTACTTCTATATAGTAGGATTATATATAATGATGATGTGCTAGGAGCCAGAGCACTGATTATCCGTGCCTACTTAATAAAGCATTTACCAGATTCTCAAAGTCCTTAATAGAACCCATTCAAAATAAAGTAGGAAACCACTTAGCAATCGGGCCTTCCATCCCCATCGCAAAGTCTGCCTTCTCTCATAGAAGATGATGTGAAAATGCTACTGATGATTAATTGGAATGTTCGTCCCCATTTTTATTTAGAGTTTTGACAGTCGAAATCCATGCTTATACAATAGGGATTCCTTTCCCATTGCTGCTTAGGAAGATGCTCCTCTCCTAGTCCAGGTACAAGAAGGGGGAACCACTCTAGACATGGTCCCATGTGAGTCTTCAAGCCGAGAGTGTGTGGTGGGCACAGAAGTGGGGCAGGCAGACAAAGATCAAGGAAGCATATATTGCAACATTAGAACATTCTAGAACTGGACTCAGTGTTTCAAGATAAAAGCAGAATATATGAGATAATGCACGTGAAGGTAGCTGGGGAGTGACAGTGTGCTATGCAAACACAGAGCATTATTATGTAGTCGTATCAACCTGGACCGAGACTTTTGACGGAGTTTTGAGGCACTGGTCTGCCACCTTATAGATGTATATTTCATTTTCTCATCTGTAAACAAATCTAGTAATAATGTGTGGTGTACTGAGAGGGTCGAATAATATTGACACAGCCCTAAAAGAGTGAGTGCCAGCCGTGGTCAGGTCCTCCCTGGCACTGTCAACTACTAGTTTAATTGTTTTTGCCAACTCAGTCAGTGATTCCTGGAGTCTGAATTTGTCGTTTGTATTCCGTAGTTCTAGGTAAGTGAATTTAGCTGTGGGCAGCCTACTGTAGACACTACTGGAAATTCAGCATGCATGAGAACAAGGTCTCTCACACATATTTAATCAGACGTCTAACAAAAGAAGCAATTGATGCACCATTCACAATGTTTTTAAACCTATATAAAGAGTCATTGATTCAGAACAGTTGCTAGGCCTGTGAAAATGTGTGTCTGTTGGTTTCCATGGAGACCACCCTACTGGCTGTTCGGTGATGGCGCCTTAATTATACACTGGAATTGCCAGGGAGCCTTCACAGCTGTCTCTGAAACAACACCTTCTTGTGTAGTAACACGACCACCATCCTGAACTGTGTTTCCCACAGAGGAGTTGCTCTTAAAAGAGGAGAGAAGGGCGCCTGGGTGGCTCAGTGGGTTAATGCCTCTGCTTTCAGCTCAGGTCATGATCTCAGGGTCCTGGGATCGAGGCCCGCATCGGGCTCCCTGCTCT
>LNAC01000185.1:893717-940031 GCA_002007465.1 Ailurus styani
GAGAGAAGATTCTGCTGGTAAGTTTCAGCCTCCAATTGATTTATCCTTGTAAAGATCTCTTAAGTGGATAAGAAGTTTTCTGAGTTTGACTGCCTATCTTTTTTTTTTTTTTTAAGATTTTACTTAGTTATTTGAGAGAGCGAGAGAGTATTAGCGAGAGAGCACAAGCAAGGAGAGCAGCAGAGGGAGAGGGAAAAGCAGACTCCCCACAGAGCAGGGAGCCCGATGCGTGGCTCCATCCCAGGACCCTGGAATCATGACCCAAGCTGCCGGCAGCCACTTAACCAACTGAGCCACTCAGGTGCCCCTTGACTGCCTATCTTTCTGGCTGTTTTGCCAGATTTTGGGAGCATGGCCTAATGTCTTTCTTTTTTGGATGACACGTTGACATTTCTCTTGATCCAGATATTGAACCAAGAAGGAGTCTTGGCTATGTCAGTTTAATAGATAAAATTAAGCCTGTTTTACAAAGAGCATGAACTTGTAAATTTGTAAAAGCATTGTCAACAGATGCTGTTAGGGTTCAATGTTTGGAATTTTCAAACGTCTCCAAGACTGTTTCTCGCTGTCTTGCTGTCTCCAAAACTCTTGCTGTTTCTGGTAGAATTTTTTTTTTTTTTTTTTAAAGAAGGAGCCTTCTTCTTTTAGTGTGTCTTTCTTGGTGTCTTTTAAAATGAAATCATACAAATTTTATGTCTTCTAAATAATATAATTTTTTTTTACTCTTCACTTAAATTTTTTAGATGTGTTTGTACAGAAGTTTCAAGGCTTGCTTTGAATCCTGTCTTGAACTTCTGAGGAGGTAACAAGTGAACACATCTTTCAGGTCCAGGAATCAGACTTCTTAGGTTCAGTGTCTGGAGTGTGTACACACACACACACACACACACACACAGACCCCCAGACTATGGGGAAATCCTGAGAGTAGAGTTACTACGCCCATCACGTTTTGCTCTTATCAGTCACCTGTGCTGAACAGAGTGTTAATTCTCTTCCTCCTTCTCCTTCCTACTCTGTTGCTACTGTTACTCCTCCCCCACCCCAGTTTTACTGAGGTATAATTGACATATAACATTGTGTTAGCTTAAGGTGCACCGCATAATGATCTGATATTTGTGTATATTGTGAAACGATCACTGGAATAAGTTCAGTTAACATCCACCACCTCACATAGTTCCAGCAGAGTACGGAGTGCTTCCTGAATTCGCATGACATCCTTGTGCGGGGGGGGGTTGGGGGGGCATGCTAATTGTCTCAGTATCGTTCTAATTTTAGTATATATGCCGCTAAAGTGGGCACAGTCACTTCCTTGTCTTTATTATCCTCATCATTCTTGTCATCCTCACTGTCTGTCGGGTGTGGAGAGCCCATCACTGTCTTCCCACACTTGTGGGTGGGGAAGGGGAATCCGGAAAGAGGAGCCTCCCCCACAACCCCCTCAGTTCACCACTGGAATTTCTTCCCTCTTCTCAGCCTAAGACTCCACCCCATCTTCCCATAACCTTGGAAAGCTCACTCGGAGGGATCACTTTCTGTGTAGCTGTTGGTGGTTATTCAGCACCGTAACGCCTCTGGAATGGTCTGATGAAAATAAATGATTAAACCCAACAAAGCTCTGCTCTGAAGTGACTTTTATGTCGAAAGAGTGTGCTCAAAAGTCTAATTACGGCTATGACCTAATTAAATCCTTTTTCACAGTTTAAGCCACTATGGCAATGAGAATGACTTTTCATGGAAAACTAAAACCTAGGGGCAGCGCCTGATTTCCTTTACAGTCTCTAGCTGGGCAACAGAAACAGCATGTGGATGGATGTCTTTCCATGACATCACTGTCAAGGCGACAGGAACTTGAAGTGACAAGTTCGGGAGCTGCCTTGTTATTGTTGAGCTGTATGGAAACAGTCAGTGAAGAAGTTAGTTATCTGGGAATTCTTCGTTTGTGAATAAGGTTTTCCCAGAGGGGACATGGGAGGGGAAATAGAGTTGTGGATTAAAGAAAAAAATTAAATTCCATTTCCCATTGTCAAAATAATTCATAGAGGAGGGGGTGATGCTAACGGACATTTTGCTATTTTGGATAAGTTTGTTTTCTTGTTTCCAATTATGCACTCCTGATTCTTTTCTGGGCTATTTTTAGTGCCATTGACCATCACAATGTTCTCTGCTGCAAAAATATGATAACAATGCTGGCTTTCACAACTTTTGACCTGAATGAATTTGCAGCAGTTCATTTACTAAGGAAATACCCCGAATTTCTATAAATTTCCTGGCTCCAAGGCTTATATGTCATTTAAAGTAACTAAAATTAAAGTGATTTCTGCAACACAAAGGCCAGTTAACTGGGGACATTGACAAGGCGTCTGTCTGAGGATACGCTGATATGTACTTAGCTCACCGTAATATAGTACCGCATAAATGAGTACTGAGCGAATGCCTCAGTATGCTAATCTTGTTATACACATCTTTGCAGGTTTGTGCACTCACATCAGACACAGAGAAAGGTGGAAATCTGCAGGTATCTCCTAAGTACCTCCCACGGCCCCCAGTAATGCTCTTGTGATGTAATATGTCTTTATTGTTTCCCTCTAGAGACTCTCTCTCCGTATCACTAAAACCAGGTTCCACAGGGTGTGGCCAAGTCCAGGGACATCCAAAGAGCTCCTCAGACCCGGTCCGTGCCCAAAGCAAACCAGAGGGCAGGCTGGGGGCAGAAGCGAGTGGCCTGCGCCACGGCAGAATGAGCGGCCGTAGTCAGAGCTGATGAAAGGAAACCGTTCTCGAGAAATCCCAAGGAGCAGACGTTCATCATGGGGATGCTGAGTTTTGACGCATGATAGAAAGGAATGCCCCGTGGATGCGAAAGACATTTAGTGATGTTTTGCTTACATGTAAGTAAGCGTGTCCGACCGTAAGGCCAGGCCAGGCAGTTAAGTACAAGCAGGTTGTGTTTGTTTCTATGACTCCAGAAGAGCCGGGAGGCCGTCAGTGAAATATGCAGCAAGGAAAGTTTTTTTTTCCGTCAGCAAAGAAACCGCCTGGTACCGTATAAACACAACTAGTGTTAGACTGTGTGTGTTAATCTTATCGTTTTTGTGCACCTCTGAGGGGCGTTGGTGGGGGGAGGTTGTGAGGGGAACAGGATCTCCCCGGCGACACCCCCACGTCTGTCCTCTCGTCATGTGACTTCTGGGGGCTGGGGGGCCGGCTCCCTGTGCAGCCCCCCAGCCACATCTGTCTCCAAGGAAAGTTCTATCTTGTTTCTTTCTTACCTCGCCTCAGGCCGTTTGTTATTCCTTTGTTGGGGCTTTGTGTGTTTTCTGCACAACTTTCCAGGCACGTACCATGTTTGGCCCAGGATGTGGTAGGTGATTAGTCAAGAGTTGATGACTAAAACACCCACCACTTTCTCTCACCTCCATGTCAGGAGATGAAAAATAAGGGCAAGGATCAGGCTAATTAGAAAAGCCATAATAGGGGCACCTGGGTGGCTCAGTGGGTTAAGCCTTTGGCTTGGGTCATGATCTTGGGGTCCTGGGATCGAGCCCCACATTGGGCTCTCTGCTCAGCGGGGAGCCTGCTTCCTCCTCTCTGCCTGCCTCTCTGCCTACTTGTGATCTCTCTCTCTGTCAAATAAATAAATAAAATCTCTTTTTAAAAAGTCATAATAATTGGGTCTCTCCTTCGCAGCCAGCCACCTGGGTATCAGCCTGTGCGCCCTGGGGAGGCAAGGGTATCGGTATCTTACTTGAGGTTTTATCCCCAACACCTGCTGGGGTGCCCGGCTCTCCGTAAATATGCCTAAGTAATGCTAAAGGATCGACGTGTTCCCAGATGCAAAAGTTGAACTGCAAAGAATTTGGTCACTGTGAAATGTCTCTTACCTTTTTTAGTAAAAATGAAATTATGGCCACTGTTTTCAAGTCTCTGCTTCATCTTTTGTACAGTGACTACCCCACCCACCCAAAAAAAGAAACACGATTTTACTCCTTTTTTCACACTGCATTCGTTTAATCTTCTTGGAGTTAGAACACTTTGGTTGCAAGGATCCAATCACCTGTTGTTATCTCTGCACTGCCCTCTCTCCCCCCAAAGGGATTTTCACCTGGGAAAACAAATGTTTTTCTTCAGGTGAGAGTAAGAGTGTTGTCGTGACGTTGGGCCCTGCGTTCTTACAAATCCTTACCTTACAGATCGTACTGTGAGCATCTTTGACACTACTATCCCAAATTGCCAAATGTTTGTGACATTTGGCTGTGCTGTTCAGAGCCTCTTCCCTCTGTGCGCCCTTAAAATTTTGGGGATTGGGAGGGAGGGGTTTGGTAGTTATTTGGTGTCACCTTTCATTGGAGTAGGCTTTATCTGTTTTGTCTTTTTTTTTTTTTTAAGATTTTATTTACTTAGAGAGTGAGGAGAGAGAGCATGAGCAGGGGGGAGGGACAGAGGGAGTGAGAGAAGCAGACTCCCTGCTGAGCAGGGAGCCCGAAGCAGGGCTCGATCCCAGGACCCCAGGATCATGACCTGAGCTGAAGCAGATGCTTAACAGACTGAACCACCCAGGCGACCCTCGGCTTTATCTTTCATGGATGGCTAGAATGCTCGAGAAATTAGAAAAGGAGTTCACTGCAGGGAACTGCAGGACTTGGTGTCGTCCCGTATCCCCCACAGCTGAAGCCATAGTCCGGGATCAGTAGACACTTCTTTGAAAGTATTTCCCGCGCCCCCACCTGATATCGGAGCTGAGCTACAGCCACGTGAACCACTCGGATCTCAGTAAGTCCTGATGTATCTGCTGTGAAGTCAGTAATGGTTATTCTTTTCCTCGACTTATACTCAGGCTGTTGACTGTTCACTCTACAAATTATGTAAGGCCTACCTGGGTTTCCCTACTCATGCTTCTTATGAGGTTTTTCTTTTTCCTGAGAATTTTTTTCAAGTTGCTCTGTTGGAACATGTTACATTCAGCAACATTATTCAGCAGAGATTTATAGAGTGATGAGACAGTAGAGAGTAGTGACAGATAGCCCAGCTCTGGATCAGAATTCCACTCTAGCAGTGTCACCTTGGAAAGATGACTTCACCTCCGTATATATCAGTTTTCTTATCTGTAAAATGGGAATCATGTATGACATCATGGAAATGTTTGCAGGGATTGTGTGAAATAATGTATGCTGAACATTTTACATTGGCTAGTGTAGTATTACCTGAAAATAAGGAGCCCTTCCTTCATAGATGGAGAAATGTTTGAAGTGTTGTTTGCATTTTGGGTTCAGCTACCATTTCAGAGCTGCCGATCCGGATTGATAGCCTTTGCTTCTGCTTTATTCCATTTTGCTATTCTGGTATCAAGAGAAATCTAAAATGACCAGATCCAAGTGATACCCTAGGTTTCAAAGTGCTTTTTTCAATTTTTCAAAGAACACAGAGAATCTAAAGTTGCATTTTGGAAGTGCTACACAGGTGTTTATTAAAAAAACAAAGAAGAAAGAAAGAAAAAGAAATATCAGCCCTAAAGATTGTTGGTTGGGCGTTCAAGAGGGAAATGACAGCTTTCAGCCTGGACTAGGTTAGTTTTAAGGGAATGCGGCATTGAGACAGAAGTGGTATCAAATCTGATGTGGAACCACACACCCACCAGAATGGCCAAAATTGTAGAGACTGACAATATCAAGTGTTGACAAGGATGCAGAATAACATTTTTGACTTTGAAAACACTACAGCTAAATGAGGTCTGTGATATGACAGAGAAGTCCCACTCAGGGCATGTACCCAAGAGAAATGAAGGCAGGTGCGCACATGTACACTTCCTCTCATCTACTTGTAATCCATATGTTTTGTCTGTAACCACTGTCTTTTTAAGCTTTTTGAAAATTCTCACTGGAACAAGTCAGGGAATGAATAAAATCTCCCATCCCCTTTAAAAAAATTTTTAAGTGAGAGACTAAAATTTAATCCCTGAGAAATACTTTCTAGATGATTTCTTTGTTTCCTGTGGAGGGGAAAGCTCAAATCCAGAGGAGAACTCTCCTGCGTGAGGTCCCTCAGGGAGTCTGGGACACCCAGGACTCCCAGGACGCTGCTAGCCCGGCTCTCCTACAGACACGGGCTCGAAGCAGATGCTCATGAGACTGGCGTGGGCTCTTGTGAATCCGAGGGGAGGCTCAGCTCTGGCGTGCTGAGCAAACATGGTGCCCAGTCGTCCTGGAACCAGCTGCGCACCATCCTTAAGGGATAGGATCCTCATGGGATTTTTTTGAGTACCTTGCTAGGAAAAAGGGGGTTCCATGCTATTGTTTTGTTTTCCCTCTCTCGGTTTTCTCTCAGCTTTAATGGTGGCCGATACTCACCTCACACTTTGTGCTCCCCATTTGAGACCCAGTGGCTTTGACTTTGCTGACTTGTCGGTACTGTTCCTTGTACGTAGACAGCCCTTCCCCAGCTTCCTCACTGGATAATTCTTATTTGTCCAAGATTAACACGGGCATCATCTCAGTGGGGAGCTTGTTTCCATATATCCGGAGTATCCCCATAATCTCAGCAGTTAACATGTTCCATGGAAATGATTTGCTTGGTGGCTTTTAGAAGCAGTGAGCCTCCACGGGGTGCCGTGAGGGGTTGCTGGCCTGTCGTGTTCTCGTCTCTGGTGCCTAGAGAGGTGCTCAGTGCATGTCATTTGGCCTCTGCTTCATTCTAGCCATAGCTCAAAGCCCTTCTTCCTTTTTCACTTCTAATTTGGTAAAAGCCTCTTCTGAAACAGTTAGTCATTGTTTTTTTTTAACTTTCATTTTTTTTGAAACTCTCCAGAAGAGCAAGGAATAATGTCTTAACTCATGCTGCCATTACAAAATACCACAGACTGGGCGGCTGGAGCAACAGACATTTGTTCCTCTCGGTTCTGGAGGCTGCAAGTCTGTGGGGAAGGTGCCGGCGGGGCTGGTGTCTGGAGGGAGCTCTCTCCTTGGGTTGCAAATGGCTGCCTTCTAGCTAGGGCTTCACATGGCAAAAAAAAAAAGAGAAAGAGCAAGCTCTCTGATCTCTTCTTACAAGGTCACTAAGCCCATCGTGAGGAACCCCTCCCCCCATGACCCCATCTAACCCCAGTTGCCTTCCAAAGGCGCCATCTCCATATACCATCACATTGGATGTTAGAGCTTCAACATAGGAATTGGGGGTTGTGAGGGGGTGTGGGGGAATGGGGACAGTTGCATCCATAGCAGGAGAGCTCACTGACATTTTGGAGAGTGGCCCAAACTGCAGAGTAAGACCTTGGTGGTTTGTGTAAATCCCTCAAGTGGAATTGAGCTATCGGGCTGAAGCTTGCACAAGCTTTGTACATTCCTCAGGAGTTCTCGCCCTCAGATCTTGCAGAACTAACTGTGACCAGACCTGGAGAAGGCACAGCCTGTGACATCATGGCCTCACTTCTCCTAGCTGATCTTTCTCCAGGAACTGTTGGGATTAAGGAAGGAGGCAGGCTTAAAGCAGCAGAAGGGTTTTTGCCAAATAGGTACTACGTTTCCTTAAACACTGCAAGGAGGTCTGGATGTCTATCTTTGGCAAAGCTGTTCTTTTCCCTCCATTATTCCTCAGGATAACAATGGCATGAATTGAACTTATATCAAAAGGAGATGAAAACAAATCCTCAGGCCTTGGAGTAAATATAATTATGGTGCCTTTATTTAAAAGCTCCTTTGAGCTGAAATTTATTTCATTTCTAAAAATAAACTGCAGAGATTAGATCTATCCTTTGAGCGAATCAAAACAACTCAGAAAATTAAACACCTTAGTCACATGGCCTTCCTTTCCAGAAGCACCGAGCACTGTTTAGCTTGGGAGACTGATAGAACTTTTCAATCAGCTAGACAAAATTTTAAAAATAACTTTGGCTGAAACCAATCATTTTTAAAAGTACATCTGTCAGTAGATGAGTACATTTACTGAATAAAATGAAATGGAGAAAGTTGAGAAAAAGTATGAGAATGAAGAATCTATTGACTCCACACCAGGCTGTCTCTGAATTGAGTTTGAGAGAAAATTAGGGTAATCGCAGATTCCCTGTTTGTCTTCAACAATTGGATGTTCTAAGTGTAACATTATTTTGCTTTTTATACTGCTTGGCAAAGAAGCAGTACTTGGTATATTTATAGCCTCTTTACTTAAAAAACATAGTATATGATAGAAAATCAGACAAATCAGGTATTGTAGAATGAGCTGAAGTGGAATACCCACGGAGAGAGAGAGAAAAGGAAGAAGCCCTCCAGAGGCACCAGGAAACACCATAGTTTGAGGTGATACCAAGCTATGAAAAGGCGCACCCAGAGTTTAGCTGGAGTTGTCTCGTCATCAATAATTACACTAATCATGATAAGAAATCACAGGATTGATAATAAAGGTTAAATTGAATGTTTTTAAATTGCCAAATAGAGTTCTCAGCCTTAGCTGTGGTTTGTGTCTGGTGGACTTGGAATAGTTCATTGGGCACTGGGTGAAAAAGAGATAATCTGCTCTTGGTTTATAAATTTTTATTGTTTTACTCTTTACCCTAAAAAGGCCTATTAGTAACATAAATAGGTGAGTCTACAACACAGACGGACTCCAGGACAGTCTAACATACGCCTCCTGCTCCGTGGCCCCAGGAAGGATTGTAGCCTGCCCTTCCTTGGAGATGTGGCCAGCCAAGCCGCCCCATACCAGCTGGACAGAGTAGTTCTTGAGACAGTTTTCTAGAAATGGATTTTCAGAAAGTGAGCAGGAATGGTATAGGGAGGGCACTTGTTTGAAGTTATTCCAGGCAGAGGGACTTTGCTGAGCAAACATGATGGTATGGAACTGTGTTAGAGACTCGACGGCAAGGTTAAGTGAGAGGCGCAGGCTGTCACTGAGGTAGCGACTGTGCTGCAGTCGGTCCCTTTCTTCTTCAGGTGTATGTGTTGCAACAACAACAAAGCGGTAACAAACAAGCCTGACTCTCCGATCCCCGCAAATGCACGATTGTCTGGTTCCCACCACCCACCACTCCCCTTTCTCTTTCCCTCGGACAAACAGAAAATGTGTCTTAGGATCAGAATGAATGTTTAAAAAACAAGCCTGATCTGCTTTAAATACCAAAATCTGCTTCAATAACACAGAGGTTGTGACATCCGCTGACAAAGCCAGGAAGTTCAAAGGCCCGCTGCCCGGCACGACATATTGAGCTCTGCTGTTGTTGGCGTCTCTCAGCCCTCGGCTGGTCCTGGTGTTTGTTGTTCAGATCTGTGTGTGCGATGGAGACATTCCTCAGACCACAGGACTCTTTCTTCTAGGGGGAAAAATTTGTATTTTTAAACATGCTTTCTGAAAGCAAGAACAACAATCGCTAGTCAGGGCTGCTACTGAAGCTCTTGAATGGCAAGTTCCAAGAGTAACTCAATGTCTATTTCTTGAGCACATTTTAAAGGCTTAAAAAAAAAAATGTTTACCCATTTACTATCATTTGTCACCAGAGCTTTTTCATCATCCGAAGCTGAAACTCTGTCCCCATTCACACTGACTCCCCACTCCCAATTCCCCCAAGCCCTGGTAACTTCCATTCTATTATCTGTCTCTATGAATATGATGATTCTAGGTACCTAAGATAAGTAGAATCCTGCAATATTTGTCTTTCCGTATCTGGCTTATTTCGGATAAGCCTCCTGTCATGTCTTTCAGGCTCATCCATGTTGTGGCATGGGTCCGACTTGCCTTCCTTGTAAAGGCTAAATAATTATGTATGCAACACATTTTGCTTATCCATTCATTCCTTGCTGGGTACTTGGATTGCTTCCAAATTTGGGCTAATGTGAATAATACTGCTATGAATACAGGTTTGCAAATATCTGTTTGAATCCCTGCTTTCGGTGATTTTTTTTTTTTCCCAAAAAATGCCATATGAAGGGTGCCTGGCTGGCTCAATCAGTAGAGCAGGACTCTTGATCTCAGGGTTGTAAGTTTGAGACCCATGTTGGGTGTAGAGTTTACTTGAAAAATAAGGTCTTTGAAAAAAAAAAAAAAAAAAAACTGTGGAGCTGGTGGGGGCCCTTTCTGGAGTTTCTGGCTGTGAGGGAAGGCTGATCTGGGAGACAGAGCTTTGGTTCTACCCCTCACTGCTGTGAGGGTCCCAGGCCTATGGAGCCTCCATCTCTTGGTCACAGTTCCCCCACCTGTGATCTTAGGGAGTCCCTTCCATCTTTCAGGTCCTGCCCCTGGATGACCACGTATAGAACACTCGGTATCCATCCATGCCCCCTCAGCTACTCCAGGCTTCTGTTTGTTCCTCGGTGGAACTGGAAGTGGATTGGACCCTTAGCACGAACAAGTGTGTCATTCCAAATTTTGAGTGTTCTTCCATGGCATATAGAAATCTCCCTCTTTGCTGAGGCATGAATTTGAACCTCACACATGGTGAGGTTGGTGTGTGGGTGCAAGTCATTTAGTGGGCAAGTCGGGCTGGCCGACTGCCCAGTGTCTGCCTCAGGGAGGCATCGTTGGCGGCTACTCATCCCATCTTCAGCAGTGACTTTTGTGAAGTGGTAGAACTTTGGTGAGTGTGTGTGTGTGTGTGTGTGTGTGTGTGCATGTGTGTGTGTGAAAATGCCTCCCATGCTAACTGCTAGGACTGGCAATGGAAGCAAAAGGAAGTAGAGAAGCCTCAGAAACCGGTGATTCTTCCCGAAGAGATCTCAGAGTGGTCCGTTGAACTTCATAGTAGCTCCGTAGTGTAGACCACTTCCCTGTACAGTCGTTACAGAAATAAGACACACCTCTTTGTGACATTTTACTGGGTGTCTCAGCCAGCCGAAAATGTGCTCCTTGAGAGATAAAACTTGAGAGAAGTCTGAAAAAGTGCCCCGGGAGAAAGGCAGGAGACTGTACAAACATTTGCAGGAAGCTGCCCACGGCAGAGGCTCCAGTGTGGCTACTCAACCAATCTGAGTTTCAAGTAAGGGCTGGTTTGGAAGTTTTAAGATGTGTTTTTCTTGGCAAAAGGTGCAGTGAATAGGAATAAGCAGGCCGGTTGTCTGTCTCACGGCAGACGGGATTCCTCCCGAGCTAGAGAGGTGCTCGGAGGAAGGGAGTCTCCGTCTCTGGCTGTGAGGACTCCAGGCCGTGTGGGAGGTGGTGGCCTCGCACGCCAGACGGAAAGCCGTGTGAGAGACATACTCAGAGAGTAAGGGACAAAGCCCACCAGAGAAGGCCGTGAAGAGCTGGTGAAAAGGGGTGGAGGGCCTGAAGACAATGAGGAAAGGCCAGATGGACCCTTCATAAATGTAGGGGGGTGTTCTGCTAATGCCACGCTGCCAACATCACGACTGTCCCTCAGTTTCAGCGCTTCTAAGAAATCCCCGTTGGCTCCGTCTCAGGAACTATCCAAGAAGTGGCACAAGCAAAGAGGCACTGAGGCATTAAGAAGCTGAACTTTGGTTAAGAGAAAAAAAAAAAAAAGAAAATAACAGTAAAAGTGAGTTAAAAGGGAAGGTAATAAAAGTGAGCACAAAGGAGAAAAAAATAGTATTTTTGTCCAAATAGTGCAATGTTAATGAGTTGGAAAACCTAGACAAAACACGTTTTTGGAAAAAGAGAAAAATGACAAACTTGAATCAGGGAGAAAGAGATTTGGTTAGGACAGTGGCCACGAAAGGCCAGCCCCAACTAGAAGGCCCAGGTCCAAAGGCGTTCAGGTCAGGTTACCGTCTGCAGTAAAGATCACCTTCACCCTTTACAGGAAGCTAAGCAGGGAAGCCGACTCACTAACTTATGGTGGTCAGTATAACCCTGTTTCCAAACATGGCAAGTCAATACAATTTTAGGCCCCCTTCAGTTAGGACCATAGGTGCAAAGTCCTAAGTATAATGTTAAGTGAAACAAGGGGAGGGGTGGGGAGGAGCAGCCGTTGGCGCTGCCATTGAAGATACCTGCCTCCCTTCCCCCAGCACTTTGACAGACCTCTTCCCCCTTGTTCTTCGGGCTCTGCCTTGAGCTGTCTCGCTGACCTGGTTGCCACTCCATTTTTGTTCCTGAAGACACCACAGGTCTGTTTCGTTGTCAGGGTTTTTGCCGAAAATCAACAGAAGCAGCAAACGGAGAGGGACGTCAGTGGGTAAATTCCACAGGTTCTAAAACCTCACAGAGTTTCTGTACCAAAGGTTCCTGGTTTATATTTCCAGACTTCTTTTTTGAGATGGTAAATGAATGAGGATGAGATTCATGTAACCATACTCCTTCCTTAGGGCCACCGGGTTGCTGCCTGGTTCCCCGTTTGGAGACCAGAGGAGGCCTCCAGGACAACGGGATGGCTTTTCACAATTCCCAGGGTGACCAGCCTGAGGCACCCATCCCACGACAGTCTGCTTCTGCTTCTCATTAAAACAAAGCAGGTCCTTAGGCTCACCTTTGCAATGGAAGCTGTCTTGCACGTCAGAACACAGAATTTTGGGGGGAAAAAATACCTTTTCCTGAGCAGGCATTCCAAGCGGTGACCAAATTGGGTCTTTGGTTCACACACACTGTCTGTGCCAACTGTTCAGTGATACTGTGGGAGTGGGAGGCCCATTACTGCCATTCCTAAGAGACTTTTCTGTCACTTCTAGCTCTGAGAGATGTGGGGGTAACCTCTTCCCTCTCTTTTGGCTTCTAGGTATTTGTGAATAATGTTTTTAAAGTTTATTTTTTTACTAATCTCTGCACCCAATGTGGGGCTCAAACTCACAACCCTGAGATCAAGAGTCACACGCTCCTCCAACTGAGCCAGCCAGGCACCCCTGCAAATAATAAATATAATGATTTAATTGTTTCCTCCCAGGAAGCACCTGGTTTCTCAGAGCTTGTATCATGGGCCACACTGTCGGGGGCATTAGGACGGGGGGAGAGATGATGCTGTGGGCAAAGCAGGGTGACAGCTAAGTTCTTATCTGGAGGATGTGGGAACAGACAAATGAGCACAACTGGACTTGGGGATTATTTCTGCAGATTGAGACAAGATGGAAATGCATATTCTTACTATCCCTGTGCCCTGGAGAGAGGTGGGTGAGATGTTGGCTGGGTGCCTCCACTTTGAAGAGCTGGGAAGTTAAATGTTTCTTTGAAGATTCTCACCTCCCAAATAGACTAGGACTTAGCATTTTCTCCACCAAACACTTAGCTCAGAGGGAGCCCTAAATACAGCGACCTAGCAAGTGTGTGGGGGAAAGGACACGGAAGTAGAAACGGGTGATGTCTGGGATCTGAACTAACGTGAACTCAGCTAGTAAACAAGGACACTGGAGAAGGTTACCCAAGTCCTCCTGCTGCTCTGATGGCCTTTTGTTGAAATGATTTCTGCAGGTCATCACGGCTGGCTTGTCACTGTTGCTGTTTGATACGATCCTGACCAGTGCAACGGTGGGATGGTAAGTCTTCTGCACAGAGAGAGGAGAAGCAAATTCATTGTTTGGGTTTCATCAGGATACTTATTTTTTTCTTTCCAATGTTGAAGGAAGGGCGTTCGGGCTTTATATTTTATTGACCTGTAAATATACATTCTGAGGAATATATATGTCATGAACATGCAACTTAATGAATTTTCACAAACTGATTATCCCAAATCTACTACAGCCGGCATCCAGACCAAGAAACAGAACATCACCCACACCCCTTTCAGCCACTCACCTGCATAAGCATAAACACTACTGTGAGCCACTAGTTTTATAGATATCATGTGATTTTTCCAAGATTTAATAGCTA
Source organism: Ailurus styani (assembly GCA_002007465.1). Taxonomy (NCBI): domain Eukaryota; kingdom Metazoa; phylum Chordata; class Mammalia; order Carnivora; family Ailuridae; genus Ailurus; species Ailurus styani. The sequence continues at coordinate 907,452 of LNAC01000185.1, forward strand.
CTGTGATTGGACGAGGATTCAAAACCAGACCTGTGTGTGTCCAAGGTCCCATAACCGTTGTGTACCTCCTTAGGACCGACTTAGCAAATGCCAAGGACTTACCAGCAGGGTAGGTAGTGTCTAGGTAGAAGCGGGTTGTAAGTGAGGTATAAGAGAAACAGGCCTGTATGGTCCTCTTCTCACCAGTATGACCATCCGTAAAGAGCTTCTAGATAGTTCGACAGCAGCACAGGAGCATTACCCAGGACAAGACAGCTCTATTTCTTATTCAAGGGCTGACATGGTGAACTACGAATGTCCAGGGAAATGATCATAGGAAAAAGATCTCACTGTCTTGGATTTTTTAATAGTATAAACTATAATCGTGTCAGTTAGCTAAAAATATTTATTGAGTGACTGCCGCATGCAAAATAAGACATCATTCAGCCCTCGAGGAAGGGAAGGGGCAAGGAAATCATACAGATAATTTGTGGGGTAAGATAGCCATGGTCTGAATGCACAGCAAATGTGAGGGCCGAAGGAAGGAGAGAGGATGGGCCGTCAGGAGGGCTATGGAACTGGCTCGAATAGGACCTTATGCAGAACAGAGAGGCTTGGCGAAGCTGTGGGTGGAAGAGGATTTGGGCCCCCTGGCCCTGGGAAGAGTGGAGAGGCAGGAGGGGCCGGTGGTGAGAGTTAGTGATTTGGAACCCGAGCTGGGGCTGTGGGACAGGGAGCTAATCCTCTGCTGCCTCCTCCTTCCCCCGCACCTGTCCTTCCAGGAAGGCATGACCCCCACAGTAGGCTGGTGACATCCAGAAACCCAGCTGCCAAGATATCCTAGTACATCCTTGAGACCCTTCCCCAAATGTCTGTATGTTCACCTTCATGGTGGTAGTCTAGATCCTTGACAGTGGTTTTCTTTCTCACAAATGAGCCTCCAACAGCTCTATTTTGTACAGAATTAGAGAATGAACTTAAAAAGCCCAGGTGTGGAACTGAGTGTGAGAACTAGCGGAGTGAGCTGGTTCTCCAGCAGGGAGGAAGTGCTCAGCCTGAATACCACAGCAGCAGTCTGTGAGGGGCCAAGCCTCCAGGCTCTTTCACATCCTGTGAGCTTTATGGGATGCCCTGAACAAAACGGAAAGAAAGGCTGTGTGTACTCAAATCAAGGAAACAGCATGTGTGATTATTGCAAAAGGAACCTTGACTTTGGAATTTCCTGATGTTTGAGAACTCTTGAGTTTAAGGATGGTGTGTTTTCAGCCTCCAAGAATTTTCCAACCACAAAGTGAACCACCAGAAGAGGAGTGTCAGACCGTATTTCAGACTTCCTGTCTTTCACACAGAGCTGGTCCTCGCTGGCCATATAGCGGTGTGTTCATGCCGAGATAGGCTGACCAGATCTCAGAGCTGGGGCCCCGGGCAGGGCTGCCCTCTGGCTTGTGGGAGCTTAGGCTGATCAGAAGTCACAAAGAGCAGGGACTGCAGAACTGTTTTTGTTGGGACCTACTATATTTGCTTGTATCATCATTTCTGTTTTGGTTTGCAGGTTTTTAATTAGTTAAGGTGAGAAATCAGGTGATTTCCCCATAAGGGTCCACATTTCTAGATTCTTCTGAAAATGGGGGCCAGCAGCTACGTTGGGCCTATACTTGCACATGGCACTGGTTGCCGGAGTAGGTAGAGGCTGCCGCCTTCGGCTCAGGTTATGATCCTAGGGTCCTGGGATCCAGTCCCACATCAGGCTCCCTGCCCAGCAGGAAGCCTGCTTCTCCTTCTGCTCCTCACCCTGCTCATGCTCTCTCACTTTCTCTCTCAAATAAAGAAATAAAAATCTTTAAAATAAAATAACGTAAGGTTTTTTCAACTCATCACTGTTGACATTTTGGGCCAGATAATTCATTACAGGGGGTTGTCTTGTGCCTTATAGGGTTTTAGCTGTGAACCTGATCCCCACCCCACGGGATGCCAATAGCAGTATCTGGGGACATCGCCCAATGTCCCCTTGGGAGCAAAATCGCCCCAGTTGGGAATCATGGATCTAAAGGTTCGTGGTATTTAGTGGAGAAAATGCCATTCAGAATTTCAACAAGATCTTAGAAACCTGCCCGTCTCCTAAATTAAAGATTTGGTCCGCTTGCTCCTGTGTCAGGTCCTCGGCAGCCCCTCCCACACTGTCTGTGCACAACCGGGTCAGCTCCAGCATGCTGAGTGACAGGTGTGTGTGCACACCCCATTTGCCTACGGCCGTGAGCTCCTCCCAGAGGGGAACTGCAGCCGTGCACCTATGCACCTCTCTGCCTAGTCCATAGCTCTGAATAAATGAGTGGCCAGCCTTCTAACTACTGTACAAAAGAAAGATTATAAACCTAACTACCAATGTTGGTCAACTTTTAAGATCTTTTCTTAAAAGCAACTGCTCTTGTCCAGAAAATTATATTGTTTTTTATTTTTTTAAAGATTTTATTTATTTATTTGACACACAGAGAGATATCACAAGTAGGCAGAGAGGCAGGCAGAGGGAGAGGGGGAAGCAGGCTCCCTGATGTGGGGCTCGATCCCAGGACCTTAAGATCATGACCTGAGTCAAAGGCAGCGGCTTAATCCACTGAGCCACCCAGGTGCCCCAAGAAAATTATCTTGTTTTTAATTACAAAAACAATCTATTGCAAGCCCCAAATTTAAATACCCAGATTAATATTTAATTATTCACTTTTGATTAACAGAGTTTTATGGTATATGTCGATATGAATTCCCTCTATTCCAAAATTTCAACAAAGGGGAGCCAACACACACAAAAGAAAAAATTCTGAACTATGACCAGTGTCCCTGTTGAGTAGACTTAGTTGTGGGTGCCTCTTCTTTAAATTTTTTTTAGACTAGGAGAGACTCTCTTCTCTTTGCAATAGTTTAGGTACAAGAAGAGAAAACAACCAAAACACACCCTCTTTGTTCTGAGGATTCTGTGATCACTTCTCGCCTTTGCCAATCATTCATGGAGCCTGCCATTGATCACGGGTCACCATCATGCTCAATCTTAGCACCAGCCTCGCTAACACCAGCAGTCTTTAGGAAGTGGTCTCATACTATCTTTGAGTAATGATGTCTTAGGACTTTGAAGTTAGGACACTTTGCGGAGACTGCCCAAGCCTCTCTATAGAAAGAGTAAATTTAGGGGTGAAGGAAGTACTCTCTCCAACACACCCCAGAGTGCAGCTAGGATCACAGTGACTGAAATTTATCAGTTTTCCATTTGAGTTAAAAACTCTAAAATGCTAAGAAGGGCCTTCTAAATAACTATCACTCATTACCTCTCAACACAGGGTAATTGATCAGATTATGAACTGTCCTTCCGCAAGTCTCCAAGGGAATGGTACATTAGGCAGGTATCTTTTGGTGAGGAAGAGAGAGAAAGCCAAAGTTGTTTGGAATATAGATGCGAGAAGGGGGGGCAAGGATAAGAATTCATCGTTATTCATTGAGAAAATCTGTATTGGGAGGTCCAGCCAGAAAAGGGTACAGTCTCTGCCCCCCATCTCATGGGGTCAGTAGGTGCTTGAATAAGCACAGTAATGAATGTAAAACTGAGCTGAGGCCTCTTCTGATGGGAGGACAGAGAAAGATTGGGGAGGAACTGAAAATCCGCTCCCCCTTGGAAGAGAAGCTGGTGCTGAGTATTTCTGGCCGGGTGCGCTCTCCAATCTGGTGTGTATGCCTTAGTTGTGTGAAGTGTGTTCACTTCAAGAATGATGGGGATTACAAGATTTGCAAACAGTTCAGTGAGGCTCTGACTTAAATAGTTGTAATGCTATTAAGATTCCTGCACCCCGTGTCAGCTTCTCCTTCTGTTTAGAAAACAACATCAAAGCTCACCTCCCTGACTCTCTTACCAGTACACTGAACCAAGGTTTGTTTCCTTGCTGCGCCTTCTCTAAGCTGCTTTGGTGTTTCATGGAATAGCTAAGCCCAACAGATGAGATGCAAGGTTATTACGCTTGGCATTGTTCTAAGGCTGTGGGGGGAGAAGGGGCAGTGAGCCAGCCCATGGCCTATTCTTCTCGCTGGTGACTAAGGAGATTTACTGGAAGCCGTAGAAATGACTGAGCTCCTGGTTATATTGCAGAAATAAGCCCCTCCCCAGCCCAAAGGCCCGTGCAGCCTTTGTGCCAGGTCACCGTGACTCTGCACTTGCCCCGGGGGGGTTTAAGAAGACTCTGTGTGTGTGTGTGTGTGTGTGTGTGTGTGTGTGTGTGTGTGTGTGTGTTCGTTCCTTAAGGGATGTTCAAAGCAACAGTAGATCTGCATAAAAGGAACAGGAACAGCCTGGTCTTCAGGGCTGAGCCTCTGTACCAGAAGAATGGCTTCCCCTTCATCCAGAAAGGAGGCGACAGGGCCCTCCCGCATCCCAGCGCTAGACCAGGGACCAGCGCAAATGGGTCGTGTTTCCAAATATGGCCTTTTGGAAGTTGGACCCCGGTTTCTTACAGAAACAACCCTGGAAACGATGATTATAGATCTAGGAAGATCCTCAGACATTTGCTTCGCTTATAACGTAGACACAACCTTCACTTACATTATTATGAGTTAAGTGTGTGTCCAAGAGAATTTATCGGCTTCTTGTCACTATTTATAATATTTCTGTACAAAGAAGAAAGTACGTTCCAACTCGGAGCTTCAGATCTCAGGCATACCGCCACCTCGTGCCCCTCACCTTCCCGTCCCAGCTGTGCCCGTAGGTGGCGGGACACCCTCCTGGCCCCCTCTCCAGTGACCGGCTGCTTGGTGAGCTCTGCTCTCACTGGGAAGCCTTAAGTCACAGGGAGAGGAGAGGATGGTGGTTTGGGGATTTTCCCCGACCTCTAGGGTTGACGGGGGTAAGGGATTTGTTCTCTGTCGCTCTGGAAAGCAGAACTTGGACTCACAGGTGAGGTTGTAAGGAGCAGCTGTTGGTTCAGTCTGAGGAAGGACTTCCCCCGTCGGAGGGAGAAACCGCATGCCCAGGGCCTTCCATGAGTGAGACGCCCATCGACGCTGGCTTACACCCCGGGGCCAGAGCTGCTCAACAGCGGGACGTGCCTCTCATGTGAAGTCTCCGAGCAGAGTCGGGAAGCCAGCTCTGAGGCCCAGTGAGGAAGGCTTTGCTGCTCAGGGAGGGCAGTCAACCAGTCACTATGATAATATTTTATCACTCGTTCATTAGAGGCCAAGTTCAGGGGTTGATGGCTTCCTGCATGTCCCTTTCAGCCTCACAGGACTGCTGCAATGTGACCAGCTCCGTGGCACAGATGGGATGAAAGCTGACAAGCAGGCACAGGATCATGTAGCTAATCAGTGCCCGAGCCACAGTTTGAACGCAGTGGGTTGTTTCAGTGGCCTCACACTTAGCTCATTCCTGTGCTCTGCGGGGCACACGGTACAAGTTATCTTGATGTCAGAGTCACCCACATGGGTGACATTTCTCCCTGGGAATGTGGTGTGCACAGCCTCGGTGTGTTCCACAGAGTCAGTGCCCCAGGGGTACGTCAGAAACGTAAGGACGCCGTCACCTGAATGTGTGTGTGCGGAGGGAAGCAGGTGTTGGCACCTCTGACCAAGGGCACTTTGTCACCATCACCATCCTGCAGGGATGGCCCAGCCCAGTGCCCAGAAGTGCTTTGCAGGAAGAATTTGGGGGTTCAGAGAGACAGCAGATTGTCTACAGAGAAGTTGGAAATAGAAAATGTACAGACCTCCGGATGTATTCAGTTTGAGGCATGTTAAACATTCAGCTCCTCCTTCTCCCCCATCTACAGTTTTTCCACTACCTTTTCATTTTTAGATCGCCGACCATATTTCTATCTGCACGGATGGGAAAGTCATGATTCGCCTTTAGCGTTTTTATCTCTGAAGGTTCTTTTAGCCTCAGTGAAATAACAGGGTTCAGAGACTGTCCCCTCAATAGTGATGAGGTTATGGGTACCTGCGTGGTGTCCTGTCGTCAGCCCCCATCTGCAGAAAGCCCTCGGCAGCTGCTTGGGACGTCCTTGCCCTGCTGTGTCTGGGCGGAGCGTTTGCTGGAGCACAGTCACCCCACTGGGTCAGGATGAGCGAGACCTGCCACCTTCTTCCCGGGGGGAAAGGATCAAACCCCACCTTGCAGCCCACGCCCCTCCTGCCTCCCAGCTGACGTTTACTTGGGACGAGCGGGCAGTTACGGGGCCCGACCCGGCAGCAGGGCGGACTGGCCGGGCGGACGCGGGAGTCCCCGCCGCAGAGGGAGGGGTCCCTTGCTCTGTTGCAGGGGGCACTAGGCAGCTCGGTGGGTCCCCAGCCTCCAGGCTCAGGGGACAGGGAAGCTGACCTCTTGCTGTCTTTTGCAGCCTCCTGCTCGGTGGACTTGGAGAGGCCTTGCTGGTTTTCTCCGAGCGGAAGGGCCCCTAAGGACAGGAAGAGTCAACTCGTAGGCTGCCAGCTGGAGTACTGGGCCCCCGGGTTGGAACTCCCTGTGGAGCATGTCCGAGGGAAGAAAGCAGGGACCCTGGGCCGCCATGTCTCACGGCGTCAAGGAGAACTCTCTCTGGGGGTCTGTGGGCTGCTGCCGAGAAGGGACCGTGTTGTGTTTTCCCGCTTCAAGAGGCTCCCTCGTGTGCTGCTGACCGCGCCGTGCCCAGTGGGGCGGACCCAGCAACGGGAGTCCCCCGTACGGGGCCCGCTCTGCTCGCCGGGACTGATGCCTGTCACCAAACACTGCTTGGACTACTTGATGGTGGGCTCAAGGTATTTCATGGCACCTTTTGTTTTGTGTTTTGACATCTTCGGAGACTCTTCTGGGGACGTCCTGCCGTTGCTCTCATGGGCTTGCCTGGAGCCCACCCTTACCGGCGAACGAGCACAGACAGAATTCCCCAGGGGGGCTTCTGTTGGGGGACAGGGTAGAGATGAGGGTCGAACGGGAGTTCTGAGCCAAGGAAGATACTAGCAAGGACACTATTACTCAGGATCGAGTGCTGAAGTCTTTTGGTGACCGTGTGTTGTGTTGTGTTGAATTCTGTGCACACTCTTTGCCCACTGTTAGGTTCACTTGCTCCTCAGTGATCACCAGAGGAAATAGGGTTAATAATTCCTGATACTCCCGGGACAGTGAAACAGACCTAGAACATATGTATACACACAGGCTCACACAGTTATAATCCTATTCCTTAAAGCTTTTAATCCATTTAATTCCCCGATGGCTCAGAGGAGGTTTCAAATCATTGAATGCTGCAGTATATTTTTCAGGCCAGATTAAAAACTGGATTAAAACCCTAAACCTTGCCTCTGTGGGAGTCAAAAGGAATGAATATGCATGAAATGGTAACTTGATTCTGAACCCACAATGAAGGTTTAGGAGAATGGTGTCTAACTCCCAATATTTCTACTCATGACAGGGTCTGAATACCTTAACTATTCTGCTGGGTGTTGGTTTGGTCATTTGGAGCTGTAGAAGGTAGTGAAGTCTCCGTGAGCCTTCCCCAGGCAGGAAGCCAGGCTTGCGGTGTTGGACACGTGCGTCATCGATGGAGAACCATCTTTAGTATCTGGGAAATGAGTCTGTCCATTTTCGGCTCTGTGAAGAATAAGGTTAGCTTAGTCAGGGGCCATTCTTCCTGCATGTTCTCTCCAGCTTGTTGAAAAAATAAACAGAGAACGAAACAAATGGGAATGGATTCATATCTTTGGAACTTGGGTACCTTAAATCCATTTCCTTGTCTTTTCCTGGTCTCTGCGTGTCATTCAAGGTAAAGATGTTCAGAGGGACCTTGACGCAGATACTGTTTCAGTTTGCTTTTTGTTCGTTATCTGGGGTGTTAAACTTTATAGAGGCTGAGGATCAAGCAGAAAACTGAGTTTAGAATTGCCCTTGTTCTTTTGCCCCCACAAAACTCTCTCTGTACAACTGAGTTCTTCTCCTTTTGTGGAAAGTGGCATCTGACCAAATGTCATCACAAACCTGGCTTTCCAAGTGCCATTCAGACAAACGGAGATTCCTAAGTCTGGAAAGAATCATGCTCAGTTAATGGGACCATTTCAGGTTTCCTGGAGATCTGTTCTTTTTTTTTTTTTTTTAAGATTTTATTTATTTGAGAGTGCACGAGCAGGGGAAAGAGGCAAAGGGAGAAGCAGGCTCCCTGCTGAGCAGGGAACTCGACATGGGGCTCAATCCCAGGACCCCAAGATCATGACCTGAGCCGAAGGCAGACACTTAACCAACTGAGCCATCCAGGCGCCCCAAGGAGACCTCCTCGTAAAAGAATCTCTACTGAGGATTTTTTTAATTTTTGTTTGTTTGATTTTTTTTTATTGGCATTCCAGGATCCCATTGTTTTTATTTTTTTTATTTTAATTTTTTAATTTGAGTAGAGTTGACACACATGTTGTATTGATTTCAGGTATACAACTTAGTGATTTGACAAGTTTATACATTATGCTATGCTCACCACAAGTGTACCCCGTACATCGCTATTATAATATTGACTGTATTCCTTATGCTGTGCTTTTTACTCCCATGCCTTGACTCATTCCATAACTGGAATAGAGCTATTTCCCCCCTTCACCTGTTTTGCCAAACCCGGTACCCCCAACCCCTCTGGCAATCATTAGTTTGTTCTCTGTGTTTATAGTTTCGATTCTGCTTTTTGTTTGATCATTTTTTTTTAAGATTCTAAGTGGAGTCATATAGTATTTGTCTCTGTCTGACTGATTTATTTCACTTGCCATAATACCCTCTAGGACTTTCCACATTGTCTTATGTGGCATGGTCTCATCCCTTTTTTATGGCTGTTTAATATTCCTCTGTGTGTGTGTGTGTGTGTGTGTGTGTGTGTGTGTGTGTGTGTGTTCCACATTTTCTTTACCCATAAGCCTATCAGTGGACACTTGGGCTGCTTCCATATCTTGGCTGTTGTGAATAAAGCTGCAGTGAACATAGAGGTGCATATGTCTTTTCAAGTTAGTGTTTTCATTTTCCCTGGGTAAATACCCAGTAGTGGAATTACTGGATCATAGGGTAGCTCTATTTTTAACTTTTGAGGAACCTCCATACCGTTTTCCTCAGTGGCTGCACCAGTTTGCCTTCCCACCAGCAGGGCACGAGGGTTCTCATTTCTCCAGATCCTTGCCAACACTTGTTGTTTCTTGTCTCCTTGATTTTAGCCATTCTGACAGGTGTGAGGTGATATCTCATTGTGGTTTTGACTTGCATTTCCCCGATGATGAGTGGTGTTGAGCCCCTTTTCATGTGTCTTTCAGCTGTCTATAGGTCTTTGGAGAAATGTCTGTTCAGGTCTTCTGCCCATTGTTTAACCAGATTGTTTTTTTGGTGTTGAGTTGTATAAGCTCTTTATATATTTTGGATATTAACCCCTATTGAATATATCATTTTCAAATATCTTCTCACATTCACTAGATTGTCTTTTTGTTTTGTTGATGGTTGCTGTGCAAAGCTTTTTATTTTGACGTAGTTCCACTAGTTTTTGTTTTTGATTCCCTTGCCTCAGGAGACGTAGCTAGAACAATGTTGCTCCAGCTGTTGTCAGAATGATGACCGCCTGTGCTCTCTTCTAGGATTTGTATGGTCTCAGGTCTCACATTTAGGTCTGTAATCTGTTTTGAGTTTATTTTCGTGTATAGTGTAAGAAAGTGGTCCAGTTTCATTGTTTTAAAATCTCAGGTCTTTTCTTACTTTGACACTAGCAGAGAATAAGGTGTTTCTTCAATAGACCATTCTGTTTTCTTCAGCTTCCATCTTTTCTTGGGCTCTTTTTCTCCCGAGCCTTAACTTCTGTGTTTTATGCCCAAGTTCACTTGCTGAGCTCTGAATGCCGGTGAGCCCAGAGGTCTGTAGATCCGGGGACTGGCCCAGGTTACTGCAGCCTCATGAGCTCTCATTATCTGTGGCTCTCTGGGCCCCTCTCTGGGCCCCTGTCTGAGGGGGAATCCCAGGTCACAGCACTTCCTTCGATCAAAAATGATCCGTTTTGCCATGTCCTGTCTGGGTCCTGATGATCCCTGACCTTGCTGGCCCTAAGTCAAAGCCAAGGTGCTTGGTTTTTCCATTTATATAAATAGTATGCTTTCCATCAAGAGAAGCAAAGTTCTGTGTGATTGTGTATCGTTACTACTTTGCTGTGGATAGAAAGAAAAATAAACCATTTGTTTTGTGGTAATTTGCCTTTTTTCTCTTCCCTTTAGACTCGGCTGGAGACTATTGCAAAAATAGTTGTTGTCCTTGGGAGTGGGGGCCGGCAGGGTGGGGGAGAGTCCTTGCATCGTAGACACAGGCCCAGACTTCTACCAACGTCCAGGCTACTTAGCTCTGAACAGGGAGGACGACCCAGCTCCTTCTGCTGGGCCTGTGCTGTCCAGTAGGGTGAGTCAGCATAGCCACATGTGACCATTCAGCACCGAAACGGTAAGCATCCAAATTCAGATGTGGTATAAATAAGTGTAAGTATATGTGGATCTCAAAGATTTAGTATGAAAAAAGGAGGTAAAATATTTTGTAATAATTTTTAGACTGGTTATGGATTGAAGTAGGTTGATGTGTTGCATTAAATAAAACATATTATCAAAATGAATTTCTCATTTCTTTTTACCTTTTTTAAGGGGCCCACTAGAAAATTGCAGCCTATAGATTTGGCTCGCATGACGTTTGTTAGCCGATACTAATCTGAAGCAGCTCCCCTACACTGAGCCAGGGAAGTGGCCGAGGAGACGGCTGTTGGCAGCAGCTGCTGGGGTTACCGACCCCATAATAATGTCTAAGACACTGAGTTATGGAATGCTTGTCAAATGCTGCCGTGTGCTGGGTGCTTCCTACGTGTCATGGCATTTTGTTTTACCAATGGTGGGGCAGGCAGCATCCCCCCCACCATTTTACCAAGGAGATTCAGAGAGGTTCAGTAACTTTCCCAGAGTCACCCAGCGAGAGCTCGAACCCAGGTCTCTCTGATGAAGTCTGTCCACCTTTACCGGAGAGAGTTCTATTGTGAAGGAGAAAGGAAGCCCCTCACATTTTAGAGGGAGTTGTCCATTCTGCACTTAAGTGCTTCCATGTGGATGCCTAACATTGGTGAGGTCACTCGTGGCTTTCTCCCTGGGGGCCACGTCTTTGCCAAAAGGTGGGGTCTGTGGCCTGCATTTCAGCTGCCTTCCCAGTGTGCCTGTCCATCCCACTGGCCTCCCTCGGGTTGCGTCTGAGATCTGCCCTACATGGGGTTGGAGCGACCAGCAGCCCTTCGATAACGGTGCTGCACCCACCTGAACTGTAGCTCTTATCATTTCTAGAACAAGCAGCCACAATTGGATGCTCAGGCTCAGTTTCTCGGGGGCTAGCATGTTTTGGTGGCTGCGGGGTCTTAAGGTTGAATGAGCCTGGGTGACGGTGCACTTGGTCTTCAGGCCCACCAAAAGGGGTACAGTTACAGATCTGGCTGAAAACGTAAGCACGTACGAATGCAGTAGGAGGTTAGGAATGCTTAGAACATGGTATCTTCTCAAGCAGTTGCCTTGGGCAAAGTACTGAAATAGAATATGGAATCATCTGGAAGCTCAAGGCGTTGGGACTCTTTGGGAATCTGTGGTCCTTGGATTCTTGTTCCCGGGAAGGCCAGTCAACGGTGTGAGGCTCTTGAGCTTCTCCTGGCCCTGCCCTGGCTTCAGGTTCTGTCCCTCTGCCCCAGGGGGACGCTGTGCTGGCTAGTTCCCAAGATGCCTATACCCCTACCCCGAGGGTATTCACTCCCGTGTGGTTTCTGGCCCTTTCTCTTGAACCTGGTCTGGCTCTGTGACTTGCTTGGTGCCAGTAGGACACGGTGGAAGTGATGCTTCCAAGGCCAAGTCAAAAGAAGCCTTGCAGCATCCACCTGAGTCTTCTGGAACAGTCTCTGGGAGCCCTGAGCTGGCATGTGCAAGTCCGGCAACCCTGAGGCTTCCGTGCTGCAGAGACCAGGTGCAGACGCTCCAGTAGACAGGCCCTGCTGAGCACCCCCTCTCGACACCCCACCAGGCCACCAGATTGAGAGGGGAAGCTGTCCTGGAACCCCCCGGACCAGCCCATCTGCCAGCTGGCTGCCATCAAGTGACCTCGGTGGATCCACATGGAGAAGAAGAATCACCGAGCCCAGCCGCACCTGCGTGAATTCCCGACCACCAAATTATGTGATAGGGTGAAATGGTGTTAAGCCAGTAAGTTTCCAGAAAGTCTGTCACACAGCCATAGATAATAGAGCAGAGGTCCCAGAACGCTGGTCCTCTTAGGTGGCTCTGAGCTCAGCGCTCTGGGCTCCTCCCCAGAAAAGTCTGTTGCTCTAGGAGAAGCAGTCCCTGCCCCAGCTGACCTCCAGCCCCAGGGAGCAGGGCCCCAGCTGCCTGTCGGTCCCAGGCTTGTCAGAGCCCCACTACCGGCAGATCTGTACTCTGGGTTAAAGTACCTGCTTCCGAGTATCTCCTGAAAAGTAAGGAATTTCTCTTCCCAAACCGGCGGGATCTCAGGCACACCTGAGCAGGCTGCTGGGGGCTAACGTGCTGCGCGGCCGCGCAGAGGCTGACCCTGCGCCCTGCCGTGCTGCTCCAAGCGCCCCCCGTGCGGCGTCTCCCGTCGTCACCTGGAGCCTCTGGTGCAGGATCGCCAGTGGCCTCTTTGCCGAGGAGAAGGCGGACACAGAGAAGGTGAGTAACTCCCCTGAGGCCCTGAGGCTCATTAGAGGGGGTGTGAGGACTTGAAGGAGGCCTCCTGAGCTCTTCCCATGCCAGGGGACAGGGGACCCAGGCAAGGGAGCAGAGTCAGAGGGGGGAGGTCGGTCCCTGTGCTGGGAGGGGCAGCCAGTGGTGAAGCCCAAGCCCGTGAGGGGCCGGGGAGGGAGTAGGGTCAGCCCGGCGGGGATCCGAGTGCTGGGGTGGGAGAGCTCAGTCTTCCGAGAGCCCAGGTCCGTCCATTGTGGCTGCAGGTGCTCCCAGTACCTTGGTGATAATCAACCTTATGGCGCTGAAGGTCCGACCTCTAGATGGGGCCTCAGCGACTCCGACAGGACAGGAAACCTCCCCAGGCTCCCTGCTCCTCAGCCCAGACTCCAGAATGTTTTCACCACCGTCTCCCTGGCCCCTCCCCATGCTATGGCTTGTCCATGGGCGCTGCCCACCCCGCTCAGCCACCTCCCCAGATCTCTGGGTTCCGAGCAGACCAGGGGAGCGGCAGCCCTCCCGCAGGGTGGGGGCTGCTCACCGCCAGGCACTGCCGCCCTGCACCCCTCCCCCCCCACCCCCCCACGCTGGCCACCTGCTGGGCAGCCCCCGGGGCCTCTGAATGGAGCGCAGACCACCAGGAAGGCCGAGCCCGTTCCGGAGCCTGCACAAGGCTCCCTCTGTTCTGGAACCTTTCAGACGCGGCAGACACTCTGAGCTCCTGGTGAAATGGGGGTCCTTTGCTCCAGCAGGGAGCTGATTTTTGGTGGCCTGCCCTTAGTAAAACAAACAGTGGTGTATAAAGCTTTGTGTGGTTCCATCCGGGATCCACTGGGGTGGGGTCTGAACCACGCCCCCTTCACCCCCTCAAGCTCCCCGCCCTTGGCAGCTGAGCGTGGAATCCCATTTCAACAACTGCCTGAGCCAAAAGGAACATTTGAGTCATTTATTTCCTGCTTGTGGTGTGAAAGGGCCCGCAGGGCTGGCAAGGCCAGGACCTTGTGCCCATTTGTCTTCACACCGTCATTCGGAGGAAGGGAGAGCCGCAGGGAGAGCAGTGGAGCGTTGGAAGGCCGGGGACTTAATCCAGGCCTGGTCCCCAGGGCCAGGGGGTCTGCGGGGCCCCTGGAAGTTACAGGGAGCTTGGGGAAGAGGGCGCTAAGTCAGAGGTAGGATCCTAGGGTCTGTCCAGGCTCTCTCTGTGCCCTGGCAAGTGATGTCAGTCATTCCTTCTTTTCTCCTTGCTCCTTCATTCTTCACACACGGTTTGAATGCCGGGGGGGCTGGTCTTGGTCGCAGGTGCTTCTCTGCCCTCCATTGCTGAAGGGAGGCCTGGCTCCTCACGTAGGTGAGGCCGTGGGCAGATCCTGCCTCCCACGGGAACATTCGAGGTTGTCCCTGAGGTCAAATCTCCCTCGTTCCGGCAGGAGCAGCTCTGCGGGATTTCCTATGTGATTGGAGACAGAAAGCAAATACAGTTGACCCTGGTGCAATGCAGGGGAGAAGGGTGCTGACCCCCCCACATGGTCAAAAATCCACATAGAACTTCTGACTTCCCCAAAACCTCGTTACTAATAGCCAACTGTTGACCAGAAGCCTTACTGATAACCTAAACAGTTGATTACACATATTTTGTATATGTATTATATACTATATTCTTATAATAATTTAAACTAGAGAAAAGAAAATTCTATTAAGATCATAAGGAAGAGAATATGCATTGATAGTACTTCAGGTACATTTTTTGAAAAAAATCCATGTATAAGTAAGTGGACCTGATCAGTTTCAAGTCCATGTCATTCAAGGATCACTCTATCCATCCCCTGTTCTCACAGACGCCCTGAGCCTACGAGAAGACCCCTAGACAGAGCTGTGTTTTAAAAAATGCAGCTTTAGCAAGATGTAATTCACATGCCGTACAATGTATCCGTTTAAAGTATACAATTCAGTGTGTTTCAGTATGTCTACCGATTTCTGCAACCATCACCACTATCTAATTTGAAAACATTTCATCACCCCAGGAAGAAACCCCACACTCATGGTCATTCAGTCCTCCCTCCTGTCCTCCTGCTGCCCGGGCAATTTTACCTTCTACGTCTACAGGTGTGTCGGTTCCCGAGATGTCATATGAACAGGGATCATGCAATACGTGGCCTTTTGTGTTCGACTCAGGTTTTTAAGGCTCTCCAAAGCTGCTTTCCTTAGTAGCCACGTCTCTGCCCGGGGTGGGAGTCCTGAACACAGGCGGCGGAAAAACTGGGGTGTGGGGGTAGGAATAAGGAATAAGGGACCCCCAGCACCTGGAGGCAGGCAAGGGAGCGCAGGAGAGAGGCAGCAGGAGGGGGCGTGGTCAGCACTCTTCCAGAGCCCCGCGGGCTCTGGTCTCAGCTTATTTCTCAGAGAAATCCTCAGGCCTTCGGTCAAGTCTGTTATTGCAAGACATGCCGGTGTCAGGGCGCTTCAGGGAATAAAGTGTCCGGGTCTCCTGTGTGTGCTGAAGTTGGACAGGGGCGAGGAGGACTGGTCACCCCTCTCAGGTGGCAGCACTTGAAGCTTCTGGCTCCCAGCCTCTCTTCTCACGGGGTCTTCATGGTACAACTGAGGTAAACCTGTGCTTTCTGCCTGTGTTTCTGTCAACGGCTTATCATGTCTCCTCTGAGTCAAGCACTCTGTCCTGGGCAAAAGGAAAAAACAAACATGGCCGTTGGAGGAGACTGCGCTCCGATACAACCAGTTCATGGGCACGTGACCTGAGGTCATGGATCGGGAGGCAGAGAATGGAGAGCGTCACAGGGAGCGGCCGTCCCAAGGTTCCCGGCCACAGCCTTGGTGGAGGCCCAGGAGGGGCCTGTTTGTAACCTCACCACGGGTGAGGCGAACAGACCTGGTGGACGGAGGAGCTAGGAAGGTTGTCGGCCTGGGCTGGGGATGTTTCCCACCTCTGTGGCACCCCCATCCCCGTCTGTCACCCCTGCTCAAGCTCACCTCAGTCTGCTTCCCCCAGTAGAACCCTGGAACTCCCAGGCTCTGCTCCCGGGAGCTGGTGTGGAGACGGCTAATTGCTTACCCAAGCTATATCCATCTCTTCTTCTTCCTCAGTGTCTTTATTTGCTAGGCCTGTAGCAACAAAGGAGCACAGACCAAGTGGCTTAAACAACCGAAATGTCTTGCCTCACGGTGCTGGAGGCTGGGAGTCAGAGTTGGAGGTTTTGGTGGGGTTGATTCCTTCTGAGGGCTGAGAGGGAGCCGTCCGTTCTGGGCCTCTTGTCCCCAGGTCTCTTCGAATGGTCTCTGTGTCCAAATTCCCTCTTTTTATAAGACAGGCTGGATTAGGATCCACCTAACCACCTCACTGTAACTTGATTATCTCTGTAGAGACCCTGTCTCCAAATAAGATCACATTCTGAGGTACTGGGGGTGAGGACTCCAATGTGCCTTTATGTGGGGCCACCAGTGGTCTGTGCCCACTGGGGAACAACGTGGAACAACCAAGCCCTATGTTCCTATGTTTTCTTAGACTGAGGTCACGATAACTGGAGTTCTAGCATATATCTTGGGCCCTTCCAAACTTCAGGATGGAAGCTGTGTTCTAAGGACTATGGAGCCGACTCCGGAAGAAGCCTGGGTTTCTGACAAGACAGTAGAGCCAACATGGGTTTAAGTGGGAGAAAATACTTAAGTTCTCCTTTGTTATTTCTAGTCTTTGTTACTAGCTGCCAAAGGCAACCCTGATGTAAAGAGCCTCCAAGGAGCCGTACGGTGGAGTGGGAAAGGCATGTGGTAATACTGGGGTGCAAGACATACTTAGGGGCACCTGGGTGGCTCAGTCGTTAAGCGTCTGCCTTCGGCTCAGGTCATGATCCCAGGGTCCTGGGATCGAGCCCTGCATCAGGCTCCCTGCTCTGCAGGAAGCCTGCTTCTCCCTCTCTCACTCCCCTTGCTTGTGTGTCCCTCTCTCACTGTGTTTCTCTCTGTGAAATAAATAAATAAAATCTTAAAAAAAAAAAAAAGACATACCTGAGTGAATGCCTCTCCTTTGTTCTCTTCACACACATGGTCACCTCACAGCATAAAAATGACCTCTCTGCTGTCTGCCCTGCCCCCTACATTGTAAGCCCCTTGAAGACAGGTCCAGTCTGCTTATCACTGTTTCCTCAGTGCCTCCCACAGAGCCTGCCCACAGAAGGTGCTCTGGGTGTGTTGGCCTGAATGGACTTTAAATCCTCTACACTTGCCCACTCTGTGACCTTGGACTCTGAGTCTCAATCTGTGTAATGATAAAAATGGAGGGTATAATACCAGGGCTGTCTTAAAAACAAAGCACAATTAAATGTATAGCATTTAGCACAATGCCTAGCACACGTTGGATGCCCAAGGAAGGGTGGCCATTACCAGTATTACGATTTCCTGTAAAAAATCTTGTTCCGGTCCCTGTGTCGAGGCTCCACTTATCTTCTGACAACCAGAGTTTACTTCTCCCTAAGACCAAGTCTCCGATTTACACACTTGTGCTCATGAGGTCCCCATCTTATTCTCTTGGCCTTCTTTGGTCTCGAGAACCTTGTTAGTATATGAGTCCCTGGGTTGCCTCGGTTCCAATTCCGGCACAGAAAGACTTCCAGGCTCAGCCAGCTTACCAGCTAGGCAGAATATAGGAAGCGTTGGGGGCTATAGATTCTGCCCAAGGATCTTGGTGAGTGAAGAGGGTCTTCCTGTGAAAAGAGTAGGGCATCAGTTGCAAAGATGGCGCCAGTGTTCATGGCTCCTCGTGCCCATTTGCAATGCGATGGAGCCCTTTCACCACTGCTAGCACCTGAGCCAGCCCTGTGACTTGTTTGGCTTTTAAAGGCAGTGGAAGTGACACTACCAGTTTTGAGCTAAGGCCTTAAGAAGACTTGCGCTCCTCCACTTGCTCTCTCAGACTCTTCTCTGAGGCCTCTTCACCAGGCCTTTTCCTTGGTTGCCGAGTTCAGTTCAGCAAGATTCCTGCCCAGGCAGTTCCGTGAGCATCCCTTCCCCCTCCCCCATACCTAACTGAGTTCCTGGTATTTTTCCATCCACCGGCTCCCTCACCCTGCCCGCTGCCTCTACGTCCCCAACTGTCTGTTGGATTCTGAGTTGATTGCAGTGTCTGTCCCCTGTTACAATGGTCTTGACATCTCTTGCAATAGTCTTGAGTAGTTTTCCTTGCCTGTTTAACTCTGTCCGGGGCCTGTTTCTTTTGACAGCTTCCACCGGAGAACAAGCCCGGACTTGCCTGCTGGAAGATAAGAGACTGCGTGGAGCAGGGCTAAGTCCTCCCTGCCAAGACCATCCTAGACCAGCCGGCCCTTAGCCGACCGCAGACACCTAAATGAGCCCCCGGCGGAGATCGGCTGAGCTCGGCTTAGGTAAGCAGAACTGTCCCACGGACCCTGACCCTGAGGGGCACGAGAAATCATGAGTGTCTGTTAGTTGATACCGCTGCAGTTGGGGGTGGTTTGGTTTGCAGCGATATTGTGGTCAGACGGTGGGTACAGCGGAGAAGGAAAAGATAAGAGAGGCAGAGCAGAAGGACGTTTGGAAAGAACCACCGCCCTGAGCTCCTTGGGGCCTGCAGAGTTCATATTGTACGGTTCCCCTGGCACGAGCGAGGGACAGCTCTATCTCTGTCGCCACCACAGCCGGGAAGTGGAGGGTGGATGGGGCTGCGGCTGGCTGTGTGCATCCTCCAGTCACCAGGCAACAACCCAGAGGCCTGGGAGGACAGAGCCTCGGGGCAGGGAGGGACTGGCTGGAGCTGGGGTGGCCCCTGTGGTCTGTGCCTGCTGGGGAGCAAGGGGGGAACAACCAAGTCCTATGCTCCACATCACTTCGAGTGAACCATAGCAGGGGGACCAAGCTATGATCCTATGCTCCACATCACTTCGAGTGAACCATAGCAGGGGGACCAAGCTATGAATAGCAGGCTGAAGAACTCTGAAATGTCAGCACCAAACACACTGCACGCTCGAGTCCCCTTCTGGAATATTCTCCTCCCTCTGCCCTGGGCCTGTTGATCTCCCACACAGCGTCTCTTGCCTCCTCAGCCATTTCTTTATTTTTGTATCTTTAAAAATTGTGGTAAAATACGTCTAACATAAAACGTACTCTTTTTTTTAATCTTTAAGATTTTGTTTATTTATTTGACAGAGAGAGAGAGAGAGCACAAGTAGGCAGAGCGACAGGCAGAGGGAGAGGGAGAAGCAGGCTCTCCACCGAGCGGGGAGCCCGGTGTGGGACTCGATCCCAGGACCCTGGGATCATGACCTGAGCTGAAGGCAATGGCTTAACTGACTGAGCCACCCAGGCGCCCTAAAATGTACTCTTTTGACCATTTTCAGTGTCTATTTCAGTGGCATTAAGGGCATTCACAGTGTTGTACAACGATGACTGCCATTTCTGGAATTTTCATCACCCTACGAGGAAATTCAGTACCTGTTAGACAGTAACTCCCAATTCCTTCTTTCCCTCAGCCCCTGGGAACCTCGATTCTACTTCCTGCGTGCATGACCTCACCGATGCTAGTGGAGTCATAAATTTGTTTGTGTCTTTCAGCTCTTTATTGTTAAAACCAAAGGTTTTGTTTTTAGACATCTGAAAAGCAGCCCACCAGGATATGCAATTTTTTTTTTTTATCATTTATTCATTTAAGTAATCTCTACACCCAATGTGGGAATCAAACTCCCAACCCCAAGATCAAGAGTGATAGTCTTCCAGCTAAGCCAGCCCGGCACCCATCAACACCACAAGTTTTGTTTTTCGACTTCTGAAAAGCATCCCATCAGGGATCTGCACTTCCTTTAATACCCATCCTCCCTCCTATGGCCCCTGTAAAAGTTGGTCTGCATGGCCATAACCTTGAGGTGTCCCTGTCCTCATTAGATCTCCCCACAAAACAAAACAAACCATTCCTCCTGACCAAGCTCCCGAATAGGGGCCATGAGGACACCCGCTCTGCATTTTCCTTTGGGCCTGGCGAGTCCAGCCGGCCTCCCTACGCACTCTGAGCTATCAGCTTGCTCCCGCTCCAGTGGTTTGGGGAAGCTGTGGGGCACTGAGGGCCTTAGGGGCCTCAGATTTGTCTCAGAGGACAAGGTCCATATTTCTGGAGTGGCCCCAAGGTGCCCTGCCCAGTTTTAGGCCAAAATCTTAACAAATAAGTACTGCTTTAAGAGCAGAGGCCCCTGGCTTGAGGCAAGTTGGAATCAGACCAGTCCTAAGGGGCCAAACCAATCTGGTGGAGACCGAAGTCTGCAGCCTGTTTGCACAGGTGGACAACATAAAGAGGATGATGAGGGAAATGCAGAATCTTGCTAAGTTTCCCCCCACTACTGCCCCACCCCCACTGCACACACACTCACACACACACATGCACGTTTGTGTGCACATACACACACAACCACCTCAGGGACTCATGTTTTTCAAGCCCCAGATGTGAAGGCTGCTCCAGACATAAGTCAAAGGAAGTATTTTCCAGAAGACTCTGGAAAGACTCATGGGCCCATGAGCAGTGGGATCAAAGGTGAAACTGAGGGAGAGGGGGTCTTTTTCTCTCCCTTTTTTGAGAAATTAGCACAGCTCTGGTCCTTTGGCAAGTTAGGGACAACACCTGGGGGCCAGTGGGTGGGACACTGGTGGCACTTGAGGTGGGGAGGTTGCCTTGAGAGACTGTGGGTACCCAAAGGGTCAGGGGAAGTGGGGAGGGAGAAGGGGAAGTGGCAGGGAAGGGGAAGGACAGTCAGCCTGTTACCATGTTTGATTCCCCCCGGGGCCTCTCAGGTTGTCTTTGATCAACTTTGCTCACAGAAGGGGCACCATACAGAAAATTCCACCCTGTCCTAGGCATGGAATTTATTTTCATCCTGTGGCAAAGTGGATTCTCCATTATCAAGAATCCCCCACCTGCCTTTCCTCCCTGGTCTTCCCCAGGTCCCTTAGTCAGGCAAGTCTACTGCCACCTGTGTTGAGGTCTGCAGAGCATGTGGACATGGTCCTGGGTAGGAGCTGAGGAACCCCCTGAACCCCTGTCCTCCTGTCTTTAAAACGGACAATAGGGGCACCTGGGTGGCTCAGTCGGTGAAGCGTCTGCCTTTGGCTCAGGTCATGATCTCAGGGTCCTGGGATCAAGCCCTACATCAGGCTTCCTCCGCAGTGGGGAGCCTGCTTCTCCCTCTCCCTCTGCTCCTCCTGCTCTTGCTCACGCTCTCTCTCTCAAATAAATAAATAAAATATTAAAAAAATGTACAATAATTCCTTCACAGCTTTGTTGAAATAATTAAATGGGGAAAAGATGCATGTATATATATAAATGGAATGTGTGTGTTTATTCACCATATGTTTGTGTACATATGTCTGGGTACACACACCATATATATGTATGTACACATGGTGCTTAGCACAGTACCGAGCACATGATAAGCAGTAAATATTACTATCAATATCTTTATCCTTATCCATGATGGCTCTCCACAGTGGTTGGCTTCAGGTGGCAGGAGATTGGAATAAGTGGAATGGGGTAATAAAGGAGAGTGATTTTACATCTATTAGGTCTTACATATCCATGTGCGTGTGGGACACGCAGGCACCCCGGAAGCCCCCATTCAGGGGTTACAGAACAGGGCGCATTACATTCTCCGGATGCCCATAAGCACCAGTCTCAACTGGCGCTCTGTACTCGAGCAACCGGTCCTTTTTCAGGCTGGTCCACTTTCCTGGATCTCCACGACTGTTCAAATCTCTCACTCTCTCCAAACCCCTTTCTCCTTGTATGCCCTCCCCTCTCCCAGGTAGATGGGCCTCAGCTCTTACCGAAGGGAAAAAAGAAGCTGTCAGATGAGAACTTCACCTTTCCATCTCATCCACAGAAACCAGTTCGCATGGGCAGCGCTCTCCCCTTCTTTTTACAATTGAGGGGTGCCTCCTCTCCAGCTTAGCATTAATCCCTCCTTCTCTGCTCACTTTGATTCTAGCTCCTCCTGCCACCTCAGGAACCTGGCCACATCTCTCTCTGTTATTTGACTCCTCTCTTTCAACTGGCTTTAAACACCCTCAAGTCTTCCTTAACAACAACAAAACAGAAACCAAAAAACTCCAAACTTGACTTCTTTCTTCATCCCGTTGTCAGGAGCTGGCTCCCCAAATACCACCAACATGGCCGCCGATAAGCAGGAGCTACTACTGCCTCTCGATGCAGCCGGCCTGCCGTCGGGAACCCACGAAGTGTAGTTTGCAGAGCGGGGAAGACAAGCTCAGGATGCGTCAGGAATTGGAAGTTTGCCTTGAGGTGAGTCTTTCAATGTAGGGATCTAGGACAGGGTCACAAACACATTACCACAGCCTGGGGTTGGTGGGGACGGCAGGGGAGGGATTCAAAGCATCTTCAGGCACTTCAGGTCGTAAGTGCTTTTCACTGAAGAGTTGAATGGTCTTTGGGAAAGTTTCTGTAGTAAACAATTGCACTATTTGCTTGGGAGGACAGTCCCAAAAGAGTCAAGAAAGGCTAATGAAGACATGCGTCTCCAGCCTGACCTGTCTTCAGAGCTCGATGTCTACCTGGCATCTCCTCTGACTGTCTCCAAGCCTTTGCCAGCCAAGATCTCTGTAGAAGTGAAGTTAGCACCGGGACAAACCCCCGAATTTCAGGGGCTCGGCACAGTAAAAGCTTCCTCCTCTCCGATACGCCAGTCCAGAGCGGAGTTCCCGGTCTGCTGGTTGCTTCTCCCACACGATGAATCAAAGGTCCCATTGTCTGGCTCCATCATCTGCTGTAGCCTCAGAGGCCTCTGCCTTTATCCAGCAGGTAGTGTAGGGGAGGAACGAAATGCTTTCTCTCTGCCCTCCTAGATTTAATAGCTGGGTCTGTGAAACAAACTGACGACAGTCAGATTAATAGGAGAAAAGTATACAAATGCATTTGTTTTTACTATTACATGCCTGGGGGCATCCCAGGAAAAAAACCAAGTGAATACCACCCAAGATGGGAGAATTGAGAGCTTATATACTGTCTGATGGGGGAAGGGGAGGAGAGGTAAAGACAACCCAGGAAAGAGGAAATGATTTTTAGGAAGGATGAGGGGGGACAGTGTGGGACAAATTTGTCCGGCTGTGGTGCCGGCTCCCAGTCTCCTCTCCTGCGGTGACGGTCAATCTTCCCCGTTGATGAAACTCCCCAGGAGGGGTGTCTGTGACAACCGAGCTCCAGCTCCTTTCAGAGGATCCAACTTGAGGCAGGTAAGGAGAGTACAGAGAAAGCCTCCCATTGCATTTGCTGTTTTTCTAGTGCCTTATATGACTCAAAATAACCGGTACGCCAAAGTGGCACGTATTGGGGTGGCATGTCCTGAGTTCCTTCAGGAGGGAAAAAGGAAGTGTAAAATCTATACCTGAGTTTTAAAAGCTTTGGCCTGGGAAATGATATTGCTTCAACTCATGTTCCATTGACAAAACAGATAAACAAACAAAATCAGTCACGTTAGGTATTATGGGTTGGATTGTTGCCTACCATCCCCCCAAAAAGGTATGTTCAAATCCTAATGACAAGTACCTGTGAATGTGACCTTATTTGGAAATAGAGTCTTTGTAGATGTAATCCTGTTACAATGAGATCACATTGACTTAGGATGGGTCCTAATCACATGACTGGTACCCTTACAAGATGTTAGAAAGTTGGGCATGTAGATATAAACGGAGGGAAGGTGACCAGATGAAGACACTGAAACACAGGAGAGAATGTTCTGTGAAGACAGGGGCAGAGACTGGAGTGATCCACCTACAAACCAAGCCACACCAAGAATTGCCTGCAATCATCAGAAGCTGAGAGAGAGCTATGGAACTGATTTTCTCTCAGAGCCTCTGGAAAGAACTGGCCCAGCCACCACCTCCATTTTGGACTTCCAGCCTCCAGAACAATGAGAGAATAACTGTCTGTGAAGTCATTCAGTTTGTGGTACTTTGTTACAGCAGCCACAGAAGACCAATACACTTGACCACATCTGGATCCAAGAGGAAACATAGCTCCACATTTTGGTGGAAACTCAATCCTACCAAAGGGCTTCTGTCCCAAGATGGAAGCCTGAACTCACCCTCTTCTCTCCCACTCCTGGACCTTTTTGGGTGCNGTACAATAATTCCTTCACAGCTTTGTTGAAATAATTAAATGGGGAAAAGATGCATGTATATATATAAATGGAATGTGTGTGTTTATTCACCATATGTTTGTGTACATATGTCTGGGTACACACACCATATATATGTATGTACACATGGTGCTTAGCACAGTACCGAGCACATGATAAGCAGTAAATATTACTATCAATATCTTTATCCTTATCCATGATGGCTCTCCACAGTGGTTGGCTTCAGGTGGCAGGAGATTGGAATAAGTGGAATGGGGCAATAAAGGAGAGTGATTTTACATCTATTAGGTCTTACATATCCATGTGCGTGTGGGACACGCAGGCACCCCGGAAGCCCCCATTCAGGGGTTACAGAACAGGGCGCATTACATTCTCCGGATGCCCATAAGCACCAGTCTCAACTGGCGCTCTGTACTCGAGCAACCGGTCCTTTTTCAGGCTGGTCCACTTTCCTGGATCTCCACGACTGTTCAAATCTCTCACTCTCTCCAAACCCCTTTCTCCTTGTATGCCCTCCCCTCTCCCAGGTAGATGGGCCTCAGCTCTTACCGAAGGGAAAAAAGAAGCTGTCAGATGAGAACTTCACCTTTCCATCTCATCCACAGAAACCAGTTCGCATGGGCAGCGCTCTCCCCTTCTTTTTACAATTGAGGGGTGCCTCCTCTCCAGCTTAGCATTAATCCCTCCTTCTCTGCTCACTTTGATTCTAGCTCCTCCTGCCACCTCAGGAACCTGGCCACATCTCTCTCTGTTATTTGACTCCTCTCTTTCAACTGGCTTTAAACACCCTCAAGTCTTCCTTAACAACAACAAAACAGAAACCAAAAAACTCCAAACTTGACTTCTTTCTTCATCCCGTTGTCAGGAGCTGGCTCCCCAAATACCACCAACATGGCCGCCGATAAGCAGGAGCTACTACTGCCTCTCGATGCAGCCGGCCTGCCGTCGGGAACCCACGAAGTGTAGTTTGCAGAGCGGGGAAGACAAGCTCAGGATGCGTCAGGAATTGGAAGTTTGCCTTGAGGTGAGTCTTTCAATGTAGGGATCTAGGACAGGGTCACAAACACATTACCACAGCCCGGGGTTGGTGGGGACGGCAGGGGAGGGATTCAAAGCATCTTCAGGCACTTCAGGCCGTAAGTGCTTTTCACTGAAGAGTTGAAGGGTCTTTGGGAAAGTTTCTGTAGTAAACAATTGCACTATTTGCTTGGGAGGACAGTCCCAAAAGAGTCAAGAAAGACTAATGAAGACATGCGTCTCCAGCCTGACCTGTCTTCAGAGCTCGATGTCTACCTGGCATCTCCTCTGACTGTCTCCAAGCCTTTGCCAGCCAAGATCTCTGTAGAAGTGAAGTTAGCACCGGGATAAACCCCCGAATTTCAGGGGCTCGGCACAGTAAAAGCTTCCTCCTCTCCGATACGCCAGTCCAGAGCGGAGTTCCTGGTCTGCTGGTTGCTTCTCCCACATGATGAATCAAAGGTCCCGGTTCCTCCCATTGTCTGGCTCCACCACCTGCTGTAGCCTCAGAGTCCTCTGCCTTTATCCAGCGGGTAGTGTAGGGGAGGAACGAAATGCTTTCTCTCTGCCCTCCTAGATTTAATAGCTGGGTCTGTGAAACAAACTGACGACAGTCAGATTAATAGGAGAAAAGTATACAAATGCATTTGTTTTTACTATTACATGCCTGGGGGCATCCCAGGAAAAAAACCAAGTGAATACCACCCAAGATGGGAGAATTGAGAGCTTATATACTGTCTGATGGGGGAAGGGGAGGAGAGGTAAAGACAACCCAGGAAAGAGGAAATGATTTTTAGGAAGGATGAGGGGGGACAGTGTGGGACAAATTTGTCCAGCTGTGGTGCCGGCTCCCAGTCTCCTCTCCTGCGGTGACGGTCAATCTTCCCCGTTGATGAAACTCCCCAGGAGGGGTGTCTGTGACAACCGAGCTCCAGCTCCTTTCAGAGGATCCAACTTGAGGCAGGTAAGGAGAGTACAGAGAAAGCCTCCCATTGCATTTGCTGTTTTTCTAGTGCCTTATATGACTCAAAATAACCGGTACGCCAAAGTGGCACGTATTGGGGTGGCATGTCCTGAGTTCCTTCAGGAGGGAAAAAGGAAGTGTAAAATCTATACCTGAGTTTTAAAAGCTTTGGCCTGGGAAATGATATTGCTTCAACTCATGTTCCATTGACAAAACAGATAAACAAACAAAATCAGTCACGTTAGGTATTATGGGTTGGATTGTTGCCTACCATCCCCCCAAAAAGGTATGTTCAAATCCTAATGACAAGTACCTGTGAATGTGACCTTATTTGGAAATAGAGTCTTTGTAGATGTAATCCTGTTACAATGAGATCACATTGACTTAGGATGGGTCCTAATCACATGACTGGTACCCTTACAAGATGTTAGAAAGTTGGGCATGTAGATATAAACGGAGGGAAGGTGACCAGATGAAGACACTGAAACACAGGAGAGAATGTTCTGTGAAGACAGGGGCAGAGACTGGAGTGATCCACCTACAAACCAAGCCACACCAAGAATTGCCTGCAATCATCAGAAGCTGAGAGAGAGCTATGGAACTGATTTTCTCTCAGAGCCTCTGGAAAGAACTGGCCCAGCCACCACCTCCATTTTGGACTTCCAGCCTCCAGAACAATGAGAGAATAACTGTCTGTGAAGTCATTCAGTTTGTGGTACTTTGTTACAGCAGCCACAGAAGACCAATACACTTGACCACATCTGGATCCAAGAGGAAACATAGCTCCACATTTTGGTGGAAACTCAATCCTACCAAAGGGCTTCTGTCCCAAGATGGAAGCCTGAACTCACTCTCTTCTCTCCCACTCCTGGACCTTTTTGGGTGCTTCTTACCTTAGTGTACGCACTGCCCTCCTTGTAGGTGTCCGGGCTAGAAACTTGGGTTTGACCATGACCTCTCCTCCTTCCTCTCTTCCCATATCCATTACCAAGTCTTAAATATCTCTGGGGTCTATCACTTCTCTCTGTCTCCATCACCACCCACTCCCCAAGCTGATACCCCATGTCCTGATCATTGCAGAAGCCTCTTGACTGGTCTGCCCTTGCCCGTGCTTATTTCTTGTTGACCTTCCCCTGAGACTCCTGCCTGAATTCAGCTTCCAAATCTCAGATCTGCTTATGTCATCATCCTGTTTAAATGAGTTAAAGATGTTCTATTGTCCAGAGGATAAAGATAAATTCCTTGTGGTCAGCAAGGCCCTTCATAGTCCGATTGTGAAGGTTCATTTGATGCGTCAACCTGACTGGGCCGTAAGGTGCGCAGACATTTGGCCAGACGTTATTCTAGGTGTGTCTGTGAGGGTGTTTCATTTGAATTGGTAGACTAAGGCAGGTTGCCCATTCTGATGTTGCTGGGTCTCATCCAATCAATTGAAGACCTGAATTGAACAAAAAGGCTGAGTAAGAGGGAAATCCTCCTGCCTGATGGTCTGAGCTATGACAGACTCAAATGGAAAAATCCATTCTTCTTGGGTCTTGAGCCTGGTGGCTTTCAGACTAGAGTTTACTCCTTTGGCTCTCCTGGCTCTCAGGTTTTTGAACTTGGACTGGAAACACACCATCAGATCTCCTGGGTCTCTAACTTGCTGACTGCAGATCTGGGGACTTCTCAGTCTCCACAGTCATATAAGCCCCTCCCTCCCTCCCTCCCTCCCTCCCTCTCTTCCTCCCTCCCTCCCTTCCTTACTTCATTCCTTCTTTCCTTCCTTCCTTCCTTCCTTCCTTCCTTCCTTCCTTCCTTCCTTCCTTCCTTCCTTCCTTCCTTCCTCTTGGTTCTGTTCCTCTGGAGAACCCTGACTAATACATTGACCCTATCTATCTCTCTGGTCTTGTCCAGAACCACACACCATACTCCCTCCTGATGTTGGGGCTTTGCATGTGCTCTCCCCCTAGAAAATCTCTTCCTTCTCATCTTGCCCATTTTACTGCCATTCATTTTTCCTATCTCAGATCAAGCATCACTTCTTCTTCCCTAATTTCCTTGACCAGGTCAAAGCTCTCAGCTAGATTCTCATTAACACATCATGAACCCCTCCACTGTAGGACTTGTCAAAGTTATGCAGCCATTTTATTGCATTTGTCTTCCCTATAGTGTGTGAGCTTCACCAAGATAGTCACCATGTCTGTAGTAACTACTCCTCACTACTGCACCCCAGCACCCAGCACAGTGCCTGGCCAAAAGAATGTGTGGATTGAGTCTTGCCACCATTTGGGGGGAACATCTGCTTGGAACCCATGCCAGGCATGATCCAGAGCAGTGACAGACAGTTATCCCTGTCCTGGGTTGGGGAAGGGGGAAGAGACAGGTGAAGAATAGGTGTCTTCCAGGCAAGGGTTTCTCTATGGGGACCTGTCATCTCCACAGCAAGGGCAGCCAGTCAGAATGGAGGCAGAAGGGAGGCTGGGGCACTGGAGCTGGGGCTGGGGCAGGGACACTGACATCCCTCAGAGCATCACTGGAACAAATCTTCTGAAATTACCAATTTTCTCTCTTTAAGGGCTATGGACTGGATTGCTGTGTCCCCCAAAATTCATATATTGACACCCTCAATCAGCAATGCAATGTTGGAGATGGAGCCTTTGCGGGTAATTGGGTCATGAATGTGGAGCCCCCAGGAGGGGATTAGTGCCCTTATAAGAAGAAACACAACAGAGGCACCTGGGTGGTTCAGCCAGTTAAGCATCCAACTCTTGATTTCAGCTCAGGTCATGTTCTCAGTGTCATGAGACTGAGTCCTAGGTCGGGCTCTGTGCTGAGCACTGAGCGTGAAGCCTGCTTGAGATTCTCCCTCTCCCTTTGCCCCTCCCCCCTTCCCCTCACCTGCACACTCTCTCTTTCAAAAAAACAAAAACAAAAATCCCCAGGACAACTTGCCCCTCTCTTTGCCCTCTGCCACGTGAAGATGCCAGGAGAAGATGGCCATCGGCAAACCAGACAGCAGGCCCCTCGCCAGTCACCGGCTCTGCACATGCCTTGATCTTGGACTTTCCCGCCTCCAGGACCGAGACAGCAACGTTTGTTGTTTAAGCCGCCCAGTCTGTGGTGTTTTTGTTACAGCAGCCAAAGCAGACTAAGACAAATCTACATTTTATTTCTTGCAAATGCCAGAAGTTGTTTGGTGCCCAAAGTGACTGGAATAGGTGATGGCTCAGTAAACAACAGCATTTCAGGTCAAAATGGAAGTGAAGGGGTGTCTTAAGGAGAATGATTTCTTATTCCACGTATGACTTGGCCCTCGCTGCCAGATCCGGAAGAGGCGTGCCCCACGTGCTTTCTCCCAGGACCCACGGCTGCGTGGCCATGTGTGAGCAGCCGTGTGTCAGGTTCCACCAACATACTTCATACTCATTGTCTGCTGGGCCCCTCACCCCCTCCTGAGAAAAAAAGGCTGAGTCCACCCCATTTTACAGCTGAGGTCTGAAGCTCGGGAAGGTTCCCGAGCTGGCGGTGGCTCACTCGCTGGTGAAGGGCAGAGAGCACCTGTTGTGAGAAGTTGCCCTCTGACATCAGAGCCTTTCTTTGAACCACTCTTGTGTGATGCAACCCCAGTGACCGCTTGCGAGGGCGGTGGTTGTTTAAGGTTTAGAATCGTTATTAAAACAACAGCCTCATTATATTTCACTAGGGGAGATAAACGACGTGAAAGTGCTATGCTGTTAATTACTGTAATATGTGCACACACGCACGCGCACACACACAATGGAAGGGAAACATGCTTTCTAGAGCCCTGCTACTGAAAATACTAAAAATGTGACTGGTGGCCCAGCAACACCAGCTCCCTAGAATCTCGGCCCTCCTAGACCTAGCGACTCAGCATCTACTTTTTTTTTTTTTGGAGATTTTATTTATTTATTTGATAGAGATTACAAGTAGGCAGAGAGGCAGGCAGAGAGAGAGGAGGAGGAAGAAGGCTCCCCACTGAGCAGGGAGCCCAATGCGGGGCTTGATCCCAGGACCCTGAGATCATGACCTGAGCCGAAGGCAGAGGCTTTAACCCACTGAGCCACCCAGGCACCCCTCAGCATTTACTTTTTAACAAGCTCCCTTGTACATCGTGATTCAAAAAGCCCTGGCAGGATCAGGCTGGCCTCCCATCTGTTACTTGGAACAACTCCGCACGCTAACAGCTAGGACTCTCAAACTTCTGAATTTTAGATAAACTGCTGCGGAACTTGTCGCAAATACGGATTCCTGCGTCTCACTCTCGGAGATTCTAGAATTCCCAGGCTTTTTCATTTCTAAAAGGCATGCTGGCCGATTCTGAGGCATCTGGTCCTACTAGGACCCTGTACTTTGACAAGCACTCATCAGATCTTTAGTTTTCCTACAGAAAATGTGTCCTTAAGAGTAACTGGGCTCTGGAAACTTCTTTTGGCAACAGCAAACGCCTAGATCTTGTCTTAATTGGAATTGAGAGAACAGTTTCAGTTTGGGAAAGTCTATATAATAAATACCAAATTCTCCTCCTCCTCTGCCTCTCCATTTGTGTCTGATTCCTATTCAGTTCTCAGCAGCTGGGATTTAGTTCTCATGCTTTGATTTAGAACTGGAGTAGAGACTTCCTGAGAGCCATTTTGATTATTCAGCAAAAATAAAAAGCTTGTGCTGTCTCTTTCGGGATGGTTGAGTTGGCACACCTATTTAGATCACTTGGGGAGACCAAATTGCTGTGGCATGTGAGCACTGGGAATCCTGCAAAGCAAATATGCTCTCTCAAAAAGTGAGAACTCGGGCGCCTGGGTGGCTCAGTGGGTTAAAGCCTCTGCTTTCGGCTCAGGTCATGATCTCAGCGTCCTGGGATCGAGGCCCGCATCGGGCTCTCTGCTCAGCAGGGAGCCTGCTTCCTCCTCTCCCTGTCTCTCTGCCTGCCTCTCTGCCTACTTGTAATCTCTCTCTCTGTGTCAAATAAATAAATAAAATCTTAAAAAAAAAAAAAAAAGTGAGAACTCAGGGACTCCAACGACCAGACAGCTCCAGAAAATCCCCATCGCCAAAGGGTTATTGGGAATTAAAGGGACATCCCAAACTTGGGATGGCCAGAGGTTTTGGCAAAATTGACACTGTGGGATGTTCAGTGTGCTTAGAGAGGTTCTCTGTGTTTGGGGGCTGTGAGGCGGGCTGTGTGCTAAGGTGCTGAGGAAGCCTGGAAAGGGAGAGGGGGACCGTGTGACAGTTCTGGAAGCAGGAGGCCCTTTGCTGGGCCAGAAGGACAGGTGGCAGCCAAGGACCAGAGGGAGCTTTGAGGCTCAGATGGGGCAGGAGATCCCAGATGTGAAGCAAAAGTGCAGATAGATAGGAAGGAGGAAATGCGGGCTATGGGTTGACTGTAGGGGGTAGGACAGCCTGGAGAACTTGTGACAAAGGCAATTGGGAGATGAGCCAGTGAGGAAAGTGACCGCATTGTGAAGCCTGGGAAGCAAAGGAGTATCCTGGTAGGGAAGAGGAAACAACTCCTTCCTCCCTTCCCTTTCCTTCCTCCCTTCCCTTTCCTTCCTCCCTTCCCCTTCCCTTCTTCCCTTCCCTCCCCTGTCCTGCCCTTCTTTTTAGTGTATGTGCTGCCCAGAAAGCAAACCCTTTCTGAGAGTAGAAGATTAGAGGCTGGAGGTGGGCTGGGGTAGAAAGAACACAGAACAATCTAGGCCCTCAGGAGACCCACCTGGGAGCTGGCAGCAGGGCTGGGTAGAGGGCAGGAAGCATCTCCTCCAAAGAGCCTGTCTGGATTTGGATGTGATGTGTGTAGCAGCTGAGTGGACGTGTGAACCGCCTTGGCTTGGGGACATGTCATGTCCACTCTGAGTGTTACAGGCTGGAGTGTGTGCCCCCTGAAGTCCTGTGTGGAAGCCCTAACCCTCAGAGGTCAGACCATGACCCTGTTTGGAGACGGGGCCTTTAAAGAGGTAGGGAAGGGTCAATGAGGCCCATCTGGAGAGAACGCGGCCAGTCCGCTGTCCTTATAAGAGGGAATTCACACCCACCACGAGAGGTCAGGGCTGCGCAGGCGCAGAGGCAAGGAAGATGAGGCCGCAGGAGAGACCCCGAGGAAGCCGAACCTGAGGACACCTCCGCCTGGGGCTTCCAGCCTCCAGAACCGTGAGAAACCGAGTTTGTTGCTGGGGGGCTGGGGCTGCTCTGGGGTGCAGCTGCGACATTCTGGGTGTCCTGGGCCAGTCTGCTGGGCAGAGCGGGGGTTGGGACACAGGGAGGGGGGACTAGGGGACGGCAGCAATGGCCGAGACGCAGCCCCTCCTCCCGCCTGGGGGTGTCGCGAGGAGCACTGTCTGCGGAGCCGTCCCGTAGGTGGGGCCCGGTTCTTCAGGTGAGCAGCGGCCGGCAGTGTTTGCCCCCGGGCTCGGGTGTAGACGCCGGGCTGAGGGCCGGCAGCGCGCGCACGCTCGTCTGACTTCGGAGACCCTGTGCGGACGCAGCTGCAGGGCTGAGGGGTGGGGGTCCCCACTCTCCAGGCCGATTGTCACGACGCTCTTCCCCGGGGTGGGGCTCGTTGCCCGGGCTCAGTAGGGCACCCAGACTAGCAGGCCAGGGAGCCCGGCCCGCGCTCGAAGCTTCCGGGTCCGGCACGGGGGAAACCTCTGGAAGGGAGGAGGCGAGGGGGGAGAGAAGCCGCCTGGCAGGGCGACCCCCACCAGGTCAGCGGTCCAGGTGAGTCCAGCCGGAGCCGTGGAACCCCCGCTCTGTGGCGGGGGG